>CAMZMU010000108.1:36490619-36650773 GCA_947311845.1 Poa pratensis | reverse complement strand
CCTCTTTTTTTATCTTTTATTTTAAAAAATGTTAGTTATATGATTTAAATGCATAATTATTTCTTGTATAATTTTCTTATGTTTATGAGAACTATGTATTAGATTTGGTCACTCCTCTACTTTTGTTTAAATGTGGTGAACTTGTATTAATGAATTTGGTCACGTATCTCTATTCATTATTTAGCTGGTGTAATGATTTTTGATGTATTTATGTAATGCAGATGAGCCGAAAATGGATGTACGGTGATCGACGCTGTCCCGAATTCATTGATGGAATGCATCATTTTATCCATGTGGCTAAGTTAAACAAGCTGCAGAATGATTTTATGTTTTGTCCATGTGATGATTGTCGGAATAAGAGGAATTACCCTTGTGCAAGAACCATACACTCCCACCTGTTTTGGTGAGAAATATGGAGAAATGCATCAATGACTGCATCCTCTACCGCAGTGAGAAATACGAGAATTTGAATGCATGCCCGATATGCGGTGCATTGCGGTATAAGATCGTGCGAGATGACCCAGGTGATGTTGAGGGCGAGCCGAGCCCCAGGAAGAGGGTTCCCGCGAAGGTGATGTGGTATGCTACTATAATACCACGGTTGAAACGTTTGTTCCGAAACAAAGAGCATGCCAAGTTGTTACGATGGCACAAAGAAGACCGTAAGAAAGGCGAGATGCTGAGACACCCCGCTGATGGGTCTCAGTGGAGAAACATCGACAGTGCGTTTGGGGATTTTGCAGCTGACACAAGGAACTTAAGGTTTGGTCTAAGTACAGATGGCTTGAATCCGTTTGGGGAGCAGAGCAGCAGTCATAGCACCTGGCCCGTGACTCTATGTATCTATAACCTTCCTCCTTGGTTGTGCATGAAGCAAAAATATATTATGATGCCAGTGCTTATCCAAGACCCGAAGCAACCCGGTAACGACATTGATGTGTATCTGAGGCCATTAGTTGACGAACTTTTACAGTTGTGGTCTGACGAAGGCGTACGTGTGTGGGATGAGTACAAACAGGAGGAATTTGGCCTACGAGCGTTGCTGTTTGTAACCATGAATGATTGGCCTGCTCTTAGTAACATTTCAGGACAGTCGAACAAGGGATACAATGCATGCACGCACTATTTAGATAAGACTGACAATATGTATTTAGGTAACAAGAATGTGTATCTGGGGCATCGTCGATTTCTTCCAAACAGGCATCACATAAGAAACAGAGGGAAGCATTTCAAAGGTGAGTCAGATAACCGGACGAAGCCAACACGCCCTGATGGTGATGTTATATATGGCATGGTCGGAAAGGATCCTGGCAGTCTATCTGTTCCGAAAGACGCAAACAAGCACGTACCCTTGTGGAAAAAGAAATCTATATTTTGGGATTTAGCCTATTAGAAAATACTAGAGGTTCGCTCTGCAATCGACATGATGCACGTGAAAAAAATCTTTGCGTGAACCTGCTAAACTTCTTAGGCGTGTATGGGAAGACGAAAGATACATCGGATGCACGGCAGGACCAGCAACGTACGCACGAAAGAGACAAGCTGAATCTAGAGAAGTATCAAGGTACTGCCAGCTACGCTCTCACCAAAGAAGAGAAGGAGATCTTTTTTCAAGTCCTAGCAGTATCAAGGTCCCGTCTGGCTACTCGTCGAATATAAAGGGAATAATAAACATGGCAGAGAAAAAGTTCAAAAACCTGAAGTCTCATGACTGCCACGTGATTATGACACAATTACTTCCGGTTGCATTGAGGGGGCTTCTACCGGAAAACGTTCGAGTACCCATTGTGAAGCTATGTGCATTCCTCAATGCAATTTCTCAGAAGGTAATCGATCCAGCAACTCTACCAAGTTTACATACGGGTGTGGTCCAATGTCTTGTCAGCTTCGAGTTGGTGTTTTCACCGTCCTTCTTCAATATTATGACGCACCTCATAGTTCACCTAGTCGAAGAGATTTCCATTCTCGGTCCTGTATTTCTACACAACATGTTCCCCTTTGAGAGGTTCATGGGAGTCTTAAAGAAATACGTTCATAACCGTGCTAGGCCAGAAGGAAGCATGTCCAAGGGCTATGGAACAGAGTAGGTCATTGAGTTTTGTGTTGACTTTATTCCTGATCTTAAGCCGATCGGTGTTCCTCAAAGTCTAAACCCCGAAAAATAAGCGAAAAGAAAAAAAACCGAAAACATAAACCCCTCGAAAAAATAAGCGGGGGGAAAAAGCAGGAACCTTTAGTACCGGTTACCAAGCGGTACTAAAGGTCCTCAGCTGCGCGCGCAGGTTCGCCCACGTGGAGGGCCTTTAGCACCGGTTGTATATACAACCGGTACTAAAGGGGTACCCCTTTAGTCCCGACGTTTTAGTACCAGTTGTACAACCGGTACTAAAGGCCCAATAAGGCCGGTACTGTTGCCTTGTTCTCTACTAGTGGCATCACCCGGTAATCGTCAGGGCAGCATCAAGCTTAATTAGCTCGCTCTGTATCCTGATCTCGGATCGTGCCCGACCGACGTGATATCTTAGAACCTAGAACCTTCTATTGTGATAACCACAGTGGTATTATACTTATATATATAGACCCTGATATATATGCTTTGTCTCTTTTATTATGGTTTGATATGGTCGATTGGGTTGTGTGTTCCTCTTACCGTAAATTTATGTCCCACCGTTAATAAGAAACAATTCAACAGTGTGCACATGGGAATAGACACTTTTATACACATTAAAAAAGAACTAAATAACCTTTCATGTCTATTAGCTATATAAGTTTGTAAAATGAATTTATATACACAACCATGGCGTTTACACCCTACGTGAAAACCATCTGAACCAATATTGCTCGTTGAACCGTTTGATTTGATAGCATCAAAGTACACAAACAAACTAGCTTGGAAACAACAAGGATTCTCTTTTGATCGAAATTGACAAGAACATAAATAATCATTCCGGGTTAGTTCTTTGGACATTTGAGGGAGAACAGAAATAGAGAGAGAGGGGAGAGAGATGCCAGAGAGAAACCGAAACTATGGAGGTGGATCTGAGAGACATGAGCCTGGTCATCCCGTGGCCTTGCTCGCGGCTCCGACGAGCTGGCCGCCATGCCCAAGATCCTAGAGCAGCACGAGAAACTATGAATTGAATTGATCTTTTCTGCTTTATAATTTCATCTCGGTGATGGTCTTTTCTGCTCCCCCGATCGATGTAACTAGCTAGTACATGACTATGTAACATGATTGATTGCCATGAAGATTCAGTTTTTATTATCAAGTTCAATACACCACAATGCCCTGCCATTTCTAAAATTATAAGTAAGTAGATTGAATTGGGAAAAGAGGAGATATGTGGGGACTGGGCGAAACAGAGAGATTCACCAAATCCCCGCCAATCTCCAAACTTCCCAACCCCAGGAGTAAACAAGGCCTTAGAGAAGAAAATTTTGGACAACCCGTGTAGATCCCGATTTTCAATCAAAATGTATTTTCGGTGCGACACCTACAAAATTAGTATATATGTTATGTTATGTTATGATTCTTCATATAACGACGTGTATTTCTCCTTATTCTTTTATCTATGCACTATGAATACTTTTTTACTATTCCGTCGTATGTTATATCTTTTTTGCAATACAAACGCTAGAAACTACTAGATACTTCATTAATGTCTACTCTCTTGCTCGTATAGATAAAACAAATAAGGAGAAATACTTCATATTGGTCATATAGCCGTTCGATTAGATAATATCGGAGTACTAATCCCCACCAGCTTGGAAGCAAGTATGACACTCTCTTTTGGTTGAAGTTGACATTAATCCCAACTATTATTGAATCCTAAACAATGTTGTAAATTAATTAGAAAAGAAAATTTGGACAACCCGCGTAGATCCCGATTGGTAATCAAAATGTATTTTCTGTGCGACCACTATAAAATTTGTATGTATGTTGTGTTATAATTGTATTTCTCCATATTTTTTATCCATGCATTATAAGTACTTTGTTACTATTTTCTTGCATTCTATATCTTTTTTTGCAATACAAACACTAGAAACTGATAGATATTTCATAAATGTCAGCACTGCTGGAGCACTATGGTACATCCGTACATGGGAGACTGGTTTGTTTTGTCTAGTACTAGTAGGAGTGGTATTTTGGCTCTCAAGTTCATATGCTTCTGTTGTAATAGATACAATGCAAAAATTAGTACATTTCACAAAATTCTTAATTTTTCGAAGATGCATGTATACAAATGCCCTACATATATGTCAAGTTTCATGATGAAAATACGTGTGTGGTGCTCTGAGCGAAAAAGACGAAAATACGCATGAGCTTCACACGCAGGCCTTTGAGGCAGTTGCCGTGGAAGGTGGAGAGCCGCCGGAAGTCCATCTTGGGCTGGCAGAAGCCGCCGCAGTAGGCCGTGTCGATGAAGTGCACCGTCACGTCGAGCCGCAGCGAGAGCTCGCGCTTCACCCTGTCGAACACATCCTGCTCGTTCAGCCGCCCCGTCCTGGCCTCGTACCAGCCCTTGAAGAAGCTGATCGTCTTTGCGTTCGACCGGGCGTAGACGAAGCCGCCATTTGCCTGCTTCTGGAGGTAGTAGGGGTCCTCGCCGAGATATTTGTCACTGGAGATGGCGATGTCGGCGCCCAGCGGGATGTGCAGCAGCGCGTTCCGGAACCATACGATGTCCACATCCTGCAGACAGATCGATGAAGAGTTGTGCATCAGCATACGATTATTTTGAACACGTAAGTGCTTACCAGTGGCGTAGGGCTCACCGTGAAGACGAAGCTGTAGCCCAGCTCCAGTACACGTGTCTGGAACCTGTTCCTGGCCCACATCATCTCGAGGTAGTCCTTGCTCATGAATGCCTGCTCCCCTGTAAGGTTCATGCCGCCCCCTACTTCATACCAGTAGCATAACGGGTGCACGAGCTTGCACTGCTCGAAGGCCTTGTCGTCCACGGTGACGATGACGAGGTGCTTCAGCAGGGGTTCGGTCTTCTCGCCTATGCGGAAGCTCTCTAGGAAGAGATCGAGGAGGGAGCCGCCCGCCGTCCAAGCCTTGTTCGTGAAGGTCATGATTACGGTGTTATCTTCCATGACTGCCCTTCCAGTAGCACGGAAAGGCCGTCGTCTTCAGGTGTACTAAGAGTGAAAGCAGCAGCGGCCTGGAGCTCAATCATACACGCACATGGCACATATGCAAGTATTAGGCCATCACAAATGAAAGCTGTTTAACAATCGAGATGCTTAAACACCGTTGTTTATTTATCAAAGTAAGATAGATTTCCATTCAAGGAATATAAGCACCATTGTCTTCCACCGGATCCCAGTCGTTTTAAATATATCAGTATAGTGAATGGACGACAAGCCCATCTACGCCATCATACACATCTCAGCATGGTGCCATGCCGATGGTGCTCAGAGCCTCAAACTATCCCGACCCCAAAGGGACATTGTCCGTGTCCACGTGTGTCCGCCTCTACCTCTCCTCATGGCCCACGCCTAGCAGCGTCACGACGTTTCCATGTTTTCGTCGTCTGGTACTTTTTATTTCGGCCGCTCGATCCCCTCTTCAAACCGCCCACACACTTCTCTTTTGTCGGCTTCCCCACGCCACATCATCTCCTTCTCCTACCCACACCACCAGGCCATGTCGTCGCCATGTAGATCATGCCAGCTCACATCCACCGGTATACCTCGCCACGCATCGGCCATTGCGCGCGAGGACCAACTCCTGTCTCGCGCGCCTCCGCCTTGCAACTCGCAAGTAGATCAGTCCCTTCCCGAGCATGCAGAGGACGCGCTCGGAACTAGTCGTCACCACCGGCTGCTGCAATGATCGTTATCGATTCTGATGAAGATTAGAGATTATAAACCCAACTCTAGTTCTTAAGATGTAACAATGTTTTTAATGTGCGTGTGTGGAACTTTATGGTTAAGTTTAAGTTTTAATTTATGTTTATGTTTATGTTTGTGTTAGATTTATATTTATGAATCTTTATTTTTGTTTGAAAATAGAGCAAAAAATGGACTGGCTGTCCCAAAATTGGGAGCACCGTTGGACGCAAACCCAAACACAAACGGACACACGATGGTGGGAGTGTTCTTGAAGTTGCCCTAAACCCAGCACGAAGTAGCACATAGGCCTGCGCGTGCTCAGCTCAGATCGGTCGAAAGAAGCTAGCTAGGTGGATCTTCAGTAAAAGACAGATTATTTTGTCGTGTTATTGATTTGTTTCGGTTGATTACCACACGGGCATGCGACCAAGATTTGGGTTCTCATCGATGTGCCATGAAATACCCGGCAACTTGACACTATACCTTTACGTACGCTTGAATCTCACGCTATTTCGAAGATGTAATCCAACATGGCCGAATAAACCGGCGAGTCCCGCGCCAAACCGGCCGACGACCTCGCAGCCATTGGCTGATTCAGATATAGACGAAGCTTCTTTACGTGTTGATGCTGCTGCCGTCTCTTGTCTCTTCCAATGGCCATAGGTCAGCATGCGCTAGTGTAACTGGCACATCATCTCTCAGTGTTTTGCTCTCGTTTTCAGTCCACCGCATGTGCACTCCGGCCCGTGCGTTCGGTGTCCAGTATAATGTTTGTCGTGATATTCCTTATCTTACGTCTCTCTCACTTGTGCTATCTTCAGTGCTTGTCAGCTGGGTGTTGCACCCCATCTTATAGAATAGCTATCAGTATAGTGAACTGCTGGGCATAAGAGGCTGTCATGTCCTTTTGAGCGGCCATTTGAAATCACTCATGTATTATTGCGGACCATATGGTTTGTTATGCCTATTACTTTGTACAATCTTCTCTCTATCTCTTTTCACATTTATTATACTTATCTAGTACTCAATCCGTTCCAAATTAGTTGACTTGTTTTTGTCCAAATATAGATGGAACGGAGGGAGTATCACGTAGAGGTGGGCTCTTACATTACAGTCCACTCCTCTTATTTTTTCATGTCACTCTACATAAGCAGGCTATAAGCCTCTTATCGTACTTCCTCTTCGGGCGATGGAGTTTCAAGATGGGCCCGATGATATTGGATATTACGGGCTGGACGGTGTGCAAACATACACACTGTGGGAATACATGCCAACACAATATATCGTCAACAAGCTCCTGATCATAATTTATGGTCGGTAATCATAATTAGATTCATGTCCATGGCGTCCACCGATGGAACGTGGCGGGTCAGAAATTCAGAGTAGTCGATGGCGTTCATTAGTGGCAGATTCATTGGCCTTCGCGCCGTACCCTTCGCATGGAAGGAAGTTATCTCGACGTTAGATTTTTGGTAGTTTACTTGTGGGGAGATGAGAAGGCTTGATTCAAATTCTTTTTACCACTTTCAAAGAATCTTCGGAGGTGGTGGTTTCAATACACTTTCACCTTCTTCTTCCATATGGTCTCTCCGCCAATGGAGGAGGGAGATGTTTGTACTCCTTGGAACTGTGAAGCAGGTATCCCACTCTAGAACTTTTCATCTCCATGTTATTCCAAAGCACCAAGGTCTTTCCTTTTGACGTCTCCTTCCTCATATTTCAATAGGAATCCCGAACGAGGATCGTGACCAAGACGGCTGAGTTCATGGCGCTAGTAGATCGATATTGGAGAAGAATTTTTCCCAAAAGGGAGTGCGCCTGTTTTTATACCGCCCTAGAAGTAGAAAAGGGTGTCATAGAGTCCGTTCGCGCATGATGCTTCAGAACTCTGCGCCGAGCCAGACATGCTGAAAGGAGCAATGACCAACTGGTCAAAGCTGCAAGGCCAGAGCGTCCCCATGGAGGAGCATGCCAACTCTTATCCAGGAACATATTGCAAATAAGGTAGAGCTCTAAGTTGAATGTGACATGTTGCACGAGGAGACCGTCGTGGTTCTCAATCGGACGATCAACCTCACATCCATAACATTTGTGCCCTGGAGGATATGTGGAACGTAACGGCGTAGGAGCAAAAGCCATGGAGTTGATGAAGAGAGAGAACGTAGAACCGCATACCCAGTGATCTTCTAGTCAGGCCGCTAGGAGCGACGAGGAGTAGGGATCAGCCTGACCTCCCTTAAGTCGATGCCTCCACATTCTTTTCTTCCTTCTTATTGTTCTCCATGCTACTTAGAAGTAGATCGTGCTTTTCTATACAGGCAACCTTGAAACGAAAATTATTCCACGGTATAAAAAATATCTCTATTCTCGCGCTAAACACAATCGTTATTGTAATCAGACCTAAGCTAATGCAATGCTAAAAACAGTGTGGTCCTGCTCTTTCGATATAAAGACCCGGAGACTAGAAATTCTAAATTTTTATCTACTTTCCCTTCCCAAATTTACCTTTCCTAGTTGCATAGAATTCTATAACCTGAGCATTGAGCTCCCCTTATTCCCTCCAATTCAATATGTCACTATGCCAGCGATCACCGGGTCCTAACAAATATATCTAGTCACCTATGGATAGCCAGTCTCACGATCAAATTATCCATGCACCCCTCCTTTACTGTGATCTCACGTCTTTTTGTGCAAGTGTCGTCATTTTCTAATACTATATAAGTTTACTCCATTGACCTTGAGCTATGAGAGATGTCTCATAATTAAGCAACGTATGAGCTCGGTTATCTACGTGGTATGCAACACACATTCCAATTGTGCAGAAGTTCCCGTTATTAGATCGAGGTACCGCAGAGTTTGTAAAGTTTTACGTGACGTTGTTATCTAGCCATCCAATATTCATACGCCCAAGTACTTAGCTTTAAATTGAATTTCCCTTTGTGTATGCAGAACATATCACTACACAATTTGTATTTGAGAACTTTTTGAGACTTTCACACAGACGCTTTTCACAAATTTCATTGTATTTAGTACTATCCAAGCATATGCATGGTGTATTAGATCATTACTCTTTTCCTTTTTGAAAACAGATGGGTTGTTATGCCTGAAAGAGCACACTGGATGAACTCTCCCACTAACATATTACTTGCTATCTAGTACGAGTCATTACCGGTGCTTATGAAAGTAACCTAGCTACATATATAGCGCAGCGGTGACATTGTATCGAAGCATATTACATGCTTTTTTTGAAACGGAAAAAAAGCATGTAATATGCTTCGATACAATGTCACCGCTGCGCTATATCAAGGGGGAAGCATTTTCAGGACCCCATCTGCTTCCCCAACACTCGTCAGTACCGACAACACCTTGAGACAACGGACGGTCAAGATATATGCTAGGATAACGGTTCATCTACTGATCTACATCCAGCGGGTAGCAAACTGTAGTGATCAGCAAGTTGAATTATACTCCCTCCATTTTTTTAATATAAGTTGTTTTAGCATTTGTCCACATGCACATGTACACAAATGTATGTAGACATGTATTAGTGTGCATGTTCACTCACTTTAGTATGTATCTATATAACATGCGTAACACCTAAAACATCTTATATTAAAAAACAGAGGATTACGTGTTCAAGCGCTAAACACAATTTTTTTTAGAATAACAGGGGGGCTCCATCTTCATTGAAAACGAAACCAAGCATGTTCGTTCCAGCAATTCTGTTTCGAAAGTAAAGCTACAGCAGGCAACAAAGGCCAAAAAAGGGAAACTAAACCTGAGTCATCAGCACAGGAGCTCAGAAATACAGAAAGAAAGCCACAACGGCAACACACACACAGGAGAAAACTAGGAGACAGCAGGCATCTCCAGGAGCACAACCCGCGCCTTGCACCACGCTCCACCGGCAGTGATCCTCAGTCGATGATGACATGGATATTGTCCACCTCCTCCGGGTGCGTTGCAAGGTATGCCAGGGTTGCTCTTCCTCCTCCTCAGTCGATGATTACAATAATCAGACTTCCACTAATGTACGTAATGCTAAAAACAGCGTGGCCCTGCTCATTCGATATATCTATGCACCCTTCTTTATTGTGATCTCCGGCCCGTCTCTTTGTGTGCAAAGTGTCGTCATTTCCAATATAAGTTCACTCCATTGACCTTGAGATATCAGATGTCTCATAATTAAGCAACGTACGCCTGAACTCTAGTCTCCTATAGTATTCGATCGTATAAACCAAGGCAGAATGTTAATTGCATGTCAGTGCAGCGGTCTCATTGTATCAAAGCATATTGCATCCTCGACGAGGCTAGCTAGCTAGCAATCAGGCCATGAAGAAGCCCCCGCCCATGCCTCCTCGTTCCGGCGGCATTGGCGTGGAACGTTTGCTGCTCGTCTTCTGCTTAGCCTATGTGCTGGGCTTGATGTCCAGCGCCAAGTTCCAGAATCTCTACACCCACATCTTGTCACCACCAACGCTGGCTGCTGCGTCCCAGTTGCAATCGCCACCACCATCACAACCAGTACCTTGCATCCTGCCACCGTCACCTCCTTCCGAGCCGACGCCGCCTTCATCAGTGGGACGGCGCATGGCATTCACGGACTTCCTGGCGCCGAGCACCGGCGGTGGCGTCATGCACAGCATGACCGACGAGGAGTTGCTCTGGAGGGCGTCCTGTTAGGGTATAAGCACGGCAGGATGTCGTGTGGTGCAAGGAACCGACCCTGGTCCTATAAATACTTGTAAAACCTCCCTGTAAACCCTAGTCCGAAAAAGCAATAACATATCCTGGCCCGACACGGACCAGTAGCAATCCAATCTGTGCCGCGTGCGTGAGTAGTGTTTGCGTGCTGTGATTTCTTCGCAAGTTTCATCTCTACAGGGATCCGATCTAGGAGCTGTCAATTGGTATCAGAGCCTAGTGTTCTTGCCCGTGATCCTCAGAGAGAAGGAAGAGGGTCATGTCGTTGGTGAAAAAGGAAGATCTCCCAGTGGCGGCTGGATCGCCGAAAGTAATGGCGACGGTGGGGGCGGCGCTATATCCCCGCCTGGATCGCGAGGACTACGCCCTGTGGGCGATGAACATGGAGGTAGCCATGGAGGCGCAAGAGAACTGGGAAGCAGTTGATCCCGGTGGCGCTGATTATCGGAAGGGAGGGGCAAAGTATACGAAGGATATTCTGCAACATCTCGCTGGAAAGAAAACATCGAAGGAGGCCTGGGCAACGATCAAACTTCTGCATGAAGGCCATGATCGTGTTAAGGAGGCGATGATCCAAACCCTAATGAAAGGCTATGAAAATCTGAGTATGGGTACAGATGAAACCCTAGATCAATTTGCATCTCGTGTGGTCACCATGGTGAACCAAATTCGTAGCTATGGAGAGAGGGTGGAGGATCTGTCTGTAGTAAGATGGTTTTTGCGTGCAGCGCCTACACGCTATATCTACAAATCGTCACATCTATTGAGCAGTGTGTCGATCTGAAAACTCTCACGATTGAAGATCTGGTTGGTAGATTCAAGGCTCATGATGCTAGAGTTCGCATGGATAGCGGCAAATCTGATGACAGCGAACAGTTGATGCTCACTAGACATCAATGGGAAGCACTGTCTAAAGAACAGCAGGGTGGACCTAGTAAACCCTCGGGAGGCAATTGGAAGAAACAGTGGAAACCCAAGGCATCCAAGAAAGGCAATGCAGGGCAGGAAGACTGTGAAGCACAGCCGAAGAAAAAATTTGACATAAAAAAGGTGAGATGTCACAACTGTGATCTCTACGGACACTTCAAATCCGACTGCCGCAAACCAGCCCAAGAAAAACCAGCTCAAGAGAGGGCCTATATTGCGGTTGCACAAGAGGGAGATGAACTAGCTGATCTGATGATGTTGGAACTGTGTGAACTGCAAGAAGAGGGAGAAAAACCTCAGAAGGGTTCAGCTACTGAAACTGTCACTCTTGTGGAAGAGAAAGTATATCTCCACGATAAGAAGAGGGGGCAAACCAGCAGCAGTATTTGGTACCTAGATACCGGTGCCAGTAATCACATTACCGGGGACAAAGCTCAATTTGTCGAACTATACACCACGGTAGAAGGAACAGTGCGCTTCGAAGATGGTACTACGGTGAAGATTGAAGGGCGTGGAACTGTTATGTTTCAGTCAAGCCGTGGAAACCATAAGGTGTTATCTGATGTGTACTATATACCCAAGCTCAAGAGCAACATAATCAGTCTTGGTCAGCTAGAAGAGCGTGGGTGTAAGATTGTGCTAGAGGATGGATATTTGTGGGTGTACGATAGACAGAAAAACTTGGTGATGAAAGTGAAGAGATCAAGCAATAGGATGTATATCCTGGATACAAATCGTGCAAACCCAGTTTGTCTCATGGCTAGCATGAAGGAGGAGGCATGGATGTGGAATGCTCGATATGGGCATCTGAACTTTCGTGCTTTGGGCCAACTCGGCCAGAAGAACATGGTGAGAGGACTGCCGTGTGTGGATCATGCGCAGCAAGTGTGTGACGGATGTCTCATTGGAAAGCAAAGGAGAGCACCATTTCCTCGAGAAGCCATCTACAGGGCAAACAAGGTGTTAGAACTTGTTCATGGTGATCTTTGTGGTCCAATCACACCCGCAACTCCAGCAGGGAATAAGTACTTTCTACTTGTTGTTGATGACTATAGCAGATATATGTGGATTGTACTGATTAAAACAAAGGATCAAGCTCTTGATGCGTTCAAGAAAATTAGAGTTGCTGCGGAAGTTGAAGCAGAAGCAAAACTGAAGGCATTCCGTACAGATGGGGGGGGGGGTGAATTCACCTCGAATGAGTTCAATTCATACTGTGAAGAACATGGCATATAGCGGTATTTGACTGCACCTTACTCTCCGCAGCAAAACGGAGTGGTGGAATGTTGGAATCAGACCGTGGTAGCCATGGCTCGGAGCATGATGAAAAGTAAAGGGATTCCTGGAAAATTTTGGGGAGAAGCTGTGGTGACGGCAGTGTATCTCCTCAATAGGGCGCCTACAAAAAGTGTTGAAGGCATGACTCCGTACGGAGCATGGTGCGGACACAAGCCCAATGTATCTCACCTTCGCACATTTGGTTGCATAGCACACGTCAAGACGGTGGCAAGATATGTTGGCAAGTTAGCCGACCGCAGTACCCCAATGGTCATGATCGGATATGAGCCTGGCACAAAAGCATACCGTGTGTACAATCCCTCTACCAAGCGGGCATGTGTCACACGCGATGTGATCTTTGAGGAAGAGAAGTCATGGAGTTGGGATGCATTTGAGTCTAATGATCCGTTATCTAATGAAATTTTTGATGTTGTGTATAGCTATGAAAAGCAGGAAGAACGAGAAGGTGAACAAGATGATCCAGGGACACCTAGAGGTCGCGGTGGTGACAGTGGTGGTACACATGGTGGCGAGGGAAATCTGCCCAGCACGCCCACTGCCATGAGTGCTGCCACGGCGGGAGAGTCGGCGAAAACTCTGCCAGGGCAGAAAGGCTCGCCAGAAGACGCTACGGCAGAAAATTCTGTCGCGGCAGGAGATCAGCCCGAGAGCGCAGATAATGGTGATGGCGCCTTGGATACTCCTGGGATGGAGGGATCAGCAGCTCCTCCGATGAGAACACGGCCGCCTATGCCTGTGAAGCTACGGCCAGTGTTGGATTTATATCCAGAAGAAGCCCTACGCACGATAAATCCTGTTCGAGTGATTGGACGAGGAAGAGGTCAATGTCTTCTAACAGAAAATGAAGAACCGACCAAGTTTGAGGAAGCCAATACTATGATTAGTTGGCGTCGTGCAATGAATGATGAATTGGGATCTATAAGAGAAAATGAGATGTGGAGTCTTGTTGATCTTCCCAAAGGGCAGAAGGCTATTGGACTCAAGTGGATTTATAAATTGAAAAAAGATGCCGAGGGAAAGATAGTGAAGCATAAAGCTAGATTGGTTGCAAAAGGCGATGTACAAGAACAAGGTGTTGACTTCGAGGAAGTGTTTGCTCCAGTTGCACGTATGCAATCAGTGAGGCTGCTTATAGCTCTCGCAGCACAGGAGGCATGGAAATTACATCACATGGATGTAAAGACTGCATTCCTTAATGGGGAGCAAGAAGAGGAGGTATATGTGAAACAGCCACCTGGGTACGTTGAAGAAGGAGCTGAACATAAGGTGTTGAAGTTGAAAAAGGCATTGTATGGCCTAAAGCAAGCACCTCGGGCATGGAATATGAAGTTAGATAAAACTTTGTTATCACTTGGGTTTGAGAGGTGTCCACTTGAACATGCTATGTACAAGCGAGGAAAAGGTGCTGATCATCTACTAGTTGGTGTCTATGTTGATGATTTGCTGATGACGGGTGCTAGTGAAGGATCTTTTCAAGATGAGTGATTTGGGCCTGCTTAGCTATTATCTTGGCATAGAAGTACAGCAGAAACAGGGTGTTATCACATTGTGTCAGGAGGCTTATGCAAAGAATTTTTTTGAGAAGTGTGACTTGGAGGAGTGCAATATATCTCAGGTACCTATGGAACCTCGTTTGAAGTTGAGTAAGAAAAGTGGAGCACCAGAAGTTGATGCAACCGAATACAGAAGTGTAGTTGGGAGTTTGAGGTACTTGGTGAATACAAGACCTGACTTAGCATATTCGGTTAGAATTGTGAGTCGCTATATGGAGGCGCCCACAACTGAGCACTTGAGTGCAGTAAAGCATATACTCCGATATATTAAAGGTACCACAAATTTTGGTTGTGTGTATTCAAGGGATGAAGGAGGAAGAGTGAGTTACATGGCTATAGTGACAGTGATATGGCAGGAGATATTGATGACCATAAAAGTACTTCGGGTGTTGTATATTTCCATGGCAGAAACATAGTGAGTTGGCTATCACATAAACAAAACGTCGTGGCTCAGTCATCCTGTGACGCGGAGTATATTGCAGCAGCTACCGCAGCAAAGCAAGGCGTGTGGCTATCAAGGCTACTTGGTAATCTGATCAATCAAGAGCCAGAAGAAGTGGTGCTAAATATTGACAACAAATCCACAATTTTTCTATGCAAGAATCCAGTGCATCATGATAGAAGTAAGCACATTGATACTAAGTATCATTACATTCGAGAGTGTGTTGAGAAGAAGAGGATGGATGTCAAACATGTGTGCACCGATGATCAGCTTGCCGATATTCTGACTAAATCTTTGGGGAGGTTGAAGTTCCTGGAGATGAGAGACAGGATTGGAGTTCGAGCTGTTACATAAGCATTCGTGCTTAGGGGGGGTGATTGTTAGGGTATAAGCACGGCAGGATGTCGTGTGGTGCAAGGAACCGACCCTGGTCCTATAAATACTTGTAAAACCTCCCTGTAAACCCTAGTCCGAAAAAGCAATAACATATCCTGACCCGACACGGACCAGTAGCAATCCAATCTGTGCCGCGTGCGTGAGTAGTG
Source organism: Poa pratensis (assembly GCA_947311845.1). Lineage (NCBI taxonomy): Eukaryota > Viridiplantae > Streptophyta > Magnoliopsida > Poales > Poaceae > Poa > Poa pratensis. The sequence goes on along the minus strand of CAMZMU010000108.1, from coordinate 36,635,462 downwards.
TTTGCGTGCTGTGATTTCTTCGCAAGTTTCATCTCTGCAGGGATCCAATCTAGGAGCTGTCAAGTCCATGGCACCGAAGATGAAAAGCACGCCGAAGCACGTCATCCCGCCCAAGATCGCCTTCCTGTTCCTGGTCAGAGGTGATCTGCCGCTGCGCCCTCTGTGGGACAAGTTCTTCGAGGGACACGAGGGGCTCTACTCCATCTACGTGCACGCAAGGCCTGGATACACTGGCTCGCCGCCGCCGGACTCCCCGTTATTTGGCCACATGATTCCAAGCCAGGTACTATTTGTATGATTTTGGATTTTGTTAACTTGTCAGATTCTTGTCAACCGGTATGATAATCTTCTACAGTATACTTTCCAATCCTCAGTTGAGATGCAACATCATCTTTATGTTTAGGTAGCACACTCCACGATTTTTGTATGATACTCGCAACATGAGAGGTCTAAGTATTTTCTGGAAAGTGCAACTTAACCCTAACATATGCATAGAGACATTTCTTGCTGTTTGTCCTGCAATTGCATGCATTCTAATCAAGAAGCTCAGAGATTTATAAATATTATTACTGTGCTAGAGAACGAGCTGGGGAACATAAACCTGGTGGATGCAGAGCGGCGTCTGCTAGGGAACGCGCTGCTGGACCTCTCAAACGCGCACTTCGCGCTCTTGTCGGAGTCTTGCATCCCACTCCTCAACTTCACTACCATTGGCGCCTACATCACCGGCTCTGACAGCAACTTTGTCGACAGCTTCAACCGCGAGGAAAGCCGTGAGCGCCATAGGCCCTTCTTTGCTCAACAAAACATCAGCCTCGCGCAGTGGCGCAAGGGCGCTCAGTGGTTCGTGATGGACCTCGCCTTCGCCCTTGAGGTCATCTCAGACGAGACCTACTACGGCCCCACGTTCCAGAGCCACAAACACGGTTTCGCGTTGGACGAGCACTACATCCCGATGCTGGTGAACCTGCTGGGCTTGGCCAATCGCAACTCAAACCGATCGGTCATGTACTCGGACTGGTGACAGCCACGGGGCCCCAAGAGCCACAGTGGGGACGAGGTCACGGAGGGGCTCATCAAGGAGATGAGGCGAGGAATGGACGGGAACTGCACCTACAATGGCCGGGTGGCAGAGATTTGCGCCTTGTTTGCCCATAAGTTCAAGACGAACGTGCTCCTGCCCTTGCTCGATTTGGCTCCCAAGGTTATGGGTTTTGGATAATCGAGATGTCTTCTATTTAATCTTTGAGCACCCATGATCAACCGACGTTCAATAACCTTAATCTCTTTGAACAATCTAGTTGTTTAGCATTGAACGGTATTTCAGCAGTGCAATCCACCTTGTGCAGATATACTCGTATATTAGTACATGAACTATGTAATGTAGGGATATTCCTCCCAATATTTGTAAAACAAATGAGGAGAACATTACACTTGTCCTTCATAGCATGATTTTTTTTCCAAAGCAAGGTTTGTCCACCATTCCATAACATTTGAAGTATTGTTCTATTGAGCCAAGGAGATGTCACTAAAGCCGCTCCACAAAAGAATTGCCGTCCATATTCGGGACGTCAAATGGCTTTTTTAGTGGAGGTGCGCCACCGATTCCTGAACCTCATTGCAAAGAGGACAATTACCGCAATTTTGCCAACCCCTACGTTGAAGCCCCGTTCGATATATTTTGCATGACCAACCATGCAAAAAAAAGCACTTAGGAGGTGCACAAATCTTCCCAATTGACTTTGTTCATATATATGGCATTGAGACCCTCAAATTGCATGTCGTAGGCCAACGAGATGGAGTAGGAACTATCGTTCGAGAATTTCCACCGAATGGAGTTGGGGGTGCCGGGAGTGTCAGATTGAATATTTATTCGAACAAAAAAAAAAAATTTATAGCGGCAACAATACTAGATTGCAAGTGAAGCTGACAGTAATGGCATCACAAAAATCTATGCGGCGAAAATATCAGATTACAATGAACCGGGTAGAGATAAAATCTTAAAATTCATAATAAGTTGGACATACATGAAAATATTATCGATAATCTACATTTTTTTTCCAAAATGGAGATCAAAAGCCCCTACCTCTGCATCAGAACGATGCATACAACCTTATTTATTGCATAGTTTTTAAAAGTGTATAGGTTTAGTCATCAGACATGAATAAACCAGCAAAAAAAGAGTAAACAAAACGCCTATGCATATTGGAATCTTCTAGCATCCTGTCAGCCACCCTAGTTGAATATAGGCCGTACGACCGCCATCAGCCGAGAACATCTTTGAATCCATGAGATCCTTTGTTCTGGTGGAAGGAGAAATAACCACATGTGGATCTAATAAGTACCTATGTGTACAACCTGCAAAAAAATTAAAAACACCCCCTTTGTTAGAAACAACATCATTTCGACAATTCCTATTGCCCATATGCGAATACGGGATTTAGTTTTCCAATCGACTCATTAAGGCAACCACCGGACATATTAGCAATACTTGTAGGTAGGGAAATATTGAAAGTGAAATGTATGAGTCTCCAAATATGTCGCGCAAAAATAACAAGATATAAACAAATACTCAACACACTCGTCTAAAGCACATAATACACAGTCCAACATATTTTAGTAAGATTGTCTTAAGTTAACAACACCTTCCAACATAAGAACCACACGAAAATCTTAATTTTTAGTGGTATCTTTAGTTTTCACACGTATTTGCGCAAAAATCTAGCCGGCCCATTCATTAAGTAAGTATATATAGATTGAACAGAAAATACCGCGGAAGGTGTCAAATTCCACATAAAAGAATCCCCATCCTCTTACAAAGAGACATTCGTAAGTCTCTCAACAAGGTTCAGCTAAGAGTTCCATTTATCTCCTGTCGGTGTACGCTGAAACCCAATATTCAGCGTTGTTCCACACAATGCATCCATAACCAAATTTTTTTTGTAGCATACAATACTAAAAAGGGATGGATATTGAATCGAGAGTGGCGTACCCTAAATCGAGAGTGGCGTATCCCCAAGCCAAACATCTTCCCAAAACCGAGTCCCATGTCCATCTCCCACCACAAAAGATCCACGATCGAAAACTCTCTCTTGATGCCATAATTCGTTTCAAAAAGGGGAGTCATTAGGCTTTGGTTTAACTTGATATCAATTTTTTTTTGCGAAAATACCACGTAAGTACTTATTGTATAGCAACAACTGTCATACATCATCCTCGTGTAATAACTTAAAGTCATTAGCTTAATAGGAATAGATTTATAATACCAAGCACCTCAATACCTAACCCCCACCCCTCTCCCACTTATCTGTAGGTCTGCATATAATATTCCAACGCTAGACGATATTTTATTTTCGATTGGTCATTTTGCCCGAAAAAACGAGATCGATAGTAATCGAGTCATTTCTTAACCCTTTAGGTATCTCAAAGAAAGACAATAGAAACATCGGCAAACAGGTAACAATGGAATTAATTAGGACAAGACGATACCCATAAGTGAGTATCTTTGCAGCGCATGAATCAAGTTTTCGCTCAAACTGGTCCTCAATAGCTTTCATTCTTTGTTTAATAGTTTGCGAAAATGAACTGTAATGCCTAAATACTTGAAAGGCAAAGAACCAACCTCACACCCAAAAATGCGATGATACTAACTATATTTCTCGTTTGTTTTACCAAAACAATATATTTCATTTTATGAAAGTTTATCTAGAGCCAAGACATCTGCTCGAAAATAGATAATATAAGTTTCATGTTTACGGCGTAGTTTGGACCGTGTTCAACAAACAAAATAGTATCACCGCATATTGTAATATCAAAACCCTTCCCTCGGCAGATGAGGTATAAGCCTTTGCCCTTGCTATAAGAAAAACCAACATGTCTGCTACAATATTAAAGAAGGACCGGAGACAACGGATCTTTCTTTTAGAGTCTAGAAAAACTGACCAATATCAACATTAACTCGGTTCCTGCACTTAGGAGCAAAACCTTTCATAGGAACGTAGTGTTTTTGGAAAGAAAACACAATTGAGTTTATCATAGGCCTTCTCGGAATCAATTTTGAAAAGACCCCATCCAACTTTTTCTATGAATTTCATGGATAGTTGAGTGCAATATAACCATTCCTTCAAGAAGATTCCTACTAGGGATAATAACAGACTGTGTTGGTCTAATCAGCGGCAACCGTCAAAATTCGATTAGTGTCCACTTCTTTAAAAATTGAAACTTACATTTAACACATAAATAGGTCTATATTACTACTTACATTTAAAAAATGAATACTTTTCAATACATTAAATCATGTGCAATGTTAAATGGCTTGCAAACGAGTTTGTAATGGAAACCGTGGGAAAGCCCTTAGACATAGCGCACGTTCCAATATAACTACGTGTGCGTGATGACAACCCCCATTGGCAAACCCCATATGGTAACGGTTAGGTAAACCGTGTGCGAAGAGCGATTTCAATCGTGTACCATTGGCTGATCTGTAACTAATGTCATCTTGACATTAGTACATTTGCTAAACAGATTGGTATCCTCTAGTATTATCCTCTAGTATTAAGTAACACCATCCTCTAGTATTCTCTAGTATTAAGTAACACCTAGGCTAAGTAACACCTTCTATTGACATATATATATTGAAAGTGACATCACACTTATATAAATTCAACTGTACTAATTTGTCTCTTTTACTATGGTTGGATAATCTAAGAGATACGGTTGAATGGATTATGTGTTTTCCTTATTATAAATTTATATCCCCATGTTTCTCTGATACAATTCAACGGGACAAATGTGAATAGACATCTTGATATAAACTTATTAACGAATTAAGAACTTCATATTTTTTGTATCTGTTAGCGAAATAAGTTTGTAAAATGAATTTATATGCACACACCAATATCGTTTATTGACAAAATATGTCAACCAGTATCGCGTGTAGAGCCATTCCATTCAGTTAGCACAGAATGATGCACAACCACTGGGTCCCGACAGCGCACCGATCCGTGGGACCTTTGCTGGGACGATCCATGGGATGAATTTATATATATACACTCTCTAGAGAATTCTTCTTTATCTCCACAATGAGAACGAAGTTGTCCACCCCTGAGTCATCAGTTTGTGGCAGTAGTTTGATCAATCTCTCTTTATATACTATCACGTTGTAGAACCATATGAGCTGCTTAACATGATTATGGTTAATTTTGTATTATCATCTTGGTGAATATTTTGATTTTGAGATGAGTAATGAGATGCAATTTTTAGTTCTTACTAGTTTGATTTTGGTTTTGAGATGATTAATGAGAAACCATAACATGATTATGGTCTATATTTAGTTTTTATTTGAGTGCCATATGTGTGCCACCATGCCAAAGAGAGATGTCAATTCAACCCATGAATCATGTTCCATCTTTTACAATAAGAAATACAGTAACTTTCACTTTACTTTAGAAATCTTTATAATTTCAGCTCTTAATTATTTTGAAAATCACAAACACATTTATTTTTGCATTTATTTTGCATGTTAGTTTGTTTCTCGTCATCAACGCTAAGTTTTCAGGCGCCTGCATTTAGTTTGCTTTACTGTACTTTGGGTGCAATATCATTTTAATAGTCGTGTGTCTAACAGTTGTTGTACTTTCTTGTTCTTGTATTTTTAATTGAAAATCATAAATCTTTTTAGTGTATTTATTTTTCATGTACTTTAAAAAAACACAAATAACTTATTTTACTTTCAGTAGTAAGCATAAACCCTTGTAATAACGTTGAAAAAGTGGAAAAGGATGAGATCAGGGCCTTTGAGCAATTACCAGGAGAATCTCTATTTGAAACTTAGGTTAGAATTTGCAAAATTTCATAAACATAATGCTAAGCTACAAACTCAAAGCTTGTGATGGGAAATTACATGAAGGGATAAAAGTTGGACCAAAGTTTTTCTTAATAGTATGGCTAATTGCAATTTGAAGTTCTGATTATACACAGTCAATACTTATAAATCCGTTTGGAAGTTTGGGTGCAACTGTGAGTCAATAATGAGCCAACATTGTAATAGCGGTGAATTCCCCAGTTATGTAGCATGCATTACAATTGAGATTCAGTCGCAAGTACCTGCTTTTGCATTCAAGTAATGCCCTTAATTCATCGGTTTTGGGCTATGTTTTATAAATAGCTTCGCCACAAAGACAAAAGGTCTCTCTAGTGCCTAAATGGTTGTGAGTGTACGTTGGCATCGTCTTTGGCAAAATCAAGTCCACCATGTTACCACTGACAGTACGCTCTACCATATGTTTTTTGGATACTCCTGGTTTAATAGTGCATCCCAGTGAAGGACCACCATATTTGTTTAACTTATATCTTTCCACTTGGATACCATAAGGCGGGCCTTGGAAAGTTTTTGCATAAGTATGGGGAATTCATAAGTTCCACCAGAAGTAGAGCACATATATAGGTGTTTGATTCCAAATATGTTACGCACAATGGAAGTGAACATGTTAGTAATGGAACCGTCTTCAAATATATATATATATATATATGGATAATCTACATAACAGATACATTGGGTGTCTTCCCCGGCAACAGGCTGGATGTGATAGCATCGTCCTTTGTAACTAGCTAGACTTGTAACTCCATTAGTCCAAACATTTTTTCATGTACAGGTACATGATTCGGCAGCTACTGCAGCCCGTGCTAATTTAGGGGAACCCCAGGCTAGTGAGTTACTCGAATGCTGCCAAGATATCAGTATCCTTGGTTTCATACTCTAGGGTGTCATAAGTCAATTTATAATCTTTAATGCCAGCTTGAAATACAACACTTGGTTTACTTTCTTTTTGTGGTAACATAAGTCCCTGCCTACAATTTTGAATTAAGAATTCCCAAAATAAAGGGATCTACTCGATGTGAGTTAGGTGTAGATCTAACTTTAGCAACAATATCATAAAGACGAAGAGCATATTCAAATTAACATAATATAAACTCATTATAGAAAATTGAGGGCATACTTAATTTAGTGATAATGTTTCATTCATACATATTGTGTGCACCCAGTGCATGTTCTATCCTACAGATATTCGATAGGAATTGAGTTGTTGTTATGGTAAGTTAACATGGTTCAATATTAAACTATCGATTTGATTGACCCAATCACTCATTATTGTATACACTTTGATAGATAGAATGCAAACCCAAATAATTCCCTACTCCTCATTTTACAAGTTATTAATAGGCCCCTTACTTATTTTGAATGCAAATACCTAACTAAATAATAATAATAAGATTCTATGTTGATGACAATCTATGCTTCACAGTAGTATATATTTTATATATCGAAGTCCTAGATAGGAAAGTAGACTAGGCACAGATACCTAAAAAAAGCAACTTTAAACCAAACAACACTACCTATCCGAGTTCAACGGCAAAAAGCGGCGCCAGTTGTTCAAGTTGCATGCCTCCAAATTTCTGATACTACATGTGGAGCTAAAAAATGTCATCGGTATTGTCATGTGGAGAAAAAAAATTCTGATACGACGATCGACACTGCCATAGCGAGATGCAACTTCTTACCAACACAAGCGGTCACGCCGCGCCACCGTTACCATGAACCGGAAACGCCCCCCGTGTACCTTCTCATTATGTTGTTTTTACGATAAGAACACAACCCCTCCCCCTTTAGTCGATATAGAAAACATTCTAGTGGTATCATTGTAAAGAAAAATTATGTCGACCACTGATAGATGGATATCATTGTAAAGACTTTCACTTTTTTCATGGCACAAACTATGCTAGTTGGAAACATAAAAGATAACACACCTAATTGCATTTAATCCTCTTTGTTGGAATGTTGTTGCGAGGTGCTATCACGTTCAAAATGAGAACACTCCAACCGTGTGAGAATTCAAGGAGATTCACCTCAACACTCAACCTTGTGATCTATTGCCTTGTGTGCTGAATAATTCAACCAGATCGATCAATGGCTTTGCCAATGCTGAGAAGATTTGGATACACTCCAAGAGATTCTGGAGGAAATATCTTCCGTCAGGGAGTCTAAGCTTGATATCTTGACTACCCAATTAGCCAAGTTTAGGGCATGGAGTGATATACTAAGGCTTAGCCTTCTCGCCAATGAGATCATCAGGCCTCGAAGCACGAAAATGACGAATCACTTTATTATAAGAGCATCTCCAACAGCCGCGCTACCGCGCCGCGCGCTAAAAACACTATCCAGCGCTGAAATAGCGTTTTCGCGCGCGGGGTGGGTATTTTGGTTTAGCAGTCGTGCTATACTTAATTTTGGGCGCCGCAAGCACCGCTCCAGCAGGCACGCTATACTCCAGCGCGCGCGGTGAGCGCAAACAACATTTTGCAATCAAACATAGACCAAGAAGATCAAACACACACTTTGAAATCAATAACAAATAGTATAATTATTATTACAACTCAAACAAATAGTTTTTGTTCAATACAACAAATGGTAAATGCAACAAATAGTTCAAACAATACAACAAATATGAATATAGAACATCAAACTAGTGGTGACCATTCCATGTCCACCACTCCTCGATTAGATCCTTTTAAAGATCATCATGTGCCTCGGTACGTCGAATGGCATGGTAAGAGGTAAGAAAGTAGGCAACCCTCTCTGCCCTCCTCCTCACTTGAACCGGATGTCCCATCAAGTCGTAGTGGGTGTAGTCTAAATCTTGTCCACGCTCATTCTCGATGATCATATTGTGCATGATCACACAAGCGGTCATGATGTACTAAAGCATTTTTTGATCCCAAAATCTAGCCGGCCCTCTCACAATAGCAAATTGGGCTTGCAAATCCCAAATGCCCTCTCCACATCTTTCCTAGCCGCCGCTTGTGCATTATGGAAATCAACATTTTTCTTACCTTGGAGATTTTTAACCGGCTTCACAAATGTTTGCCGCCTTGGGTAGATGCCATCTGCAAGATAATAGCCATAATTGTACGTACGGCCATTTGCTACAAACTCCACCGGTTGATTTCACCATTTACAATCTTAGTCATGAGTGGTGACTTGTGAAGAACATTTATGTCATTGCAAGCTCCGGACATACCAAAAAAAGCATGTCATATCCAAGTCTCATGATCGGCCACTGCTTCGAGGATTATAATGGAGTCCTTTTTGTGACCTTGGAATTGTTCTCTTATGCAGGTTATCTAAAGGTTGATGCCAAGGTTTTTAACGATAAAAATTGTTCTCTTATGCAGGTTATCTAAAGGAGTACAACGACACTCCGTTTGTGGTCTCAGTTGCAACGTGTGGGGAATCGAGACCTGTTTATGGAGGTGTGTATAAGACTGGAGGATACGGCGAGAGACTTTTTATCCTAACATGGATGGCAGCATAATATGCGGATTGGCCCTCCACCGTCATAGGCGTTATTACAATTTCTAATTATGATATGTAATTCGCCTTTTTATGTTTTCAAACTACTAAACTCTTATCGGCTGTGTACATCGTTGTTATGCAGAGGCTGGGTGTAATGCTTAAACCTTTTAAATAATAAAACTCCCTTTATCAAAAAAATGGTGTATGCAATGTCTATGTATGTGTTCATGTCTGTTGTTTGAACTAACCAGTGTATGCATGGTTCGTAGTTTGAATTATGACTTACGTTTCTCAAGATTTGAACATGTTTTTGACCCTTTTTTTTTCCTTCGAGCATATGCTACGGCTCAAAATTTCTCGTGTTTCCTTTTTTTCGAGCATCTGCTATGTTGGCCGATATGGTTCGTGCCGCGATGTGCGCAGTAATGTGCGGCTTGTCTGCCTACCCGTGGCTTCCTTCTCGGTGTTGGCTCCACCACTATACACGGGCGATGCATGCATGCAAGTCTCCTTCTCCGACCTGTACAACACACTACTTAGGGCGCGTTTGGTAGCTCGTGTTGACTTTTGAGCTCCGTGGGGGCAGGCCCTCTAGGGCCAGGTCTGGCAAATTCACCCTCCCGGCCATGTTGTGCAAGTTGTTTGGTAGCCCGCATGTCTCCTGGCCAGGGTTGTCATATGCAGCTGACCAAACAACATGCTTGTGTTTCCTGTGATAGTTAGTCTCACCTTCTTCCACATGGGTTGAGTTACCTCCCACATCACCAAACTTGAACAGTTCTAAGTGACAAATACATGCTGACGGAAGAATAAGCAAGGCCGGACGACGCAGACTTGGCAACCGCATCGATCCTCTAAGCAGAAACTAGTTTACACAAGACAGCAACAAGAACATACTGTCATGTGATCATGTCTTTTTTTAACAAAGCAACTCTTGTCCTGCCTACTAAAATATGTACCGCATTCCATTGCTTCTTCACGGGGGAACAGTAGTACGGCCGTACATGAGCTGGCTAGGGCGTCTGAGAGCATCTCCACCGGGGCCAAATGACCATCCAAAGTTTCATTGAGGGTCCAGACGTTAAAATCGGCCACCAGCGGCACCCGTCGGGCCGAGCGCAATCATGTCTGGCACACTTAAAAGGACCTCCAAGTTTGGAGGCCTCTCGGGGGTGCCGGACATGGGGCGGACATGGCCTTCGATAGGTCTGGCTCGCCCGTCATACACACAGCGCGGTGTGACCTGATTCATTCGCTCCCCCACCCTCCTTCTTTTTCCTCTCGCTGGGATTCGCACCATCGCCGCCACTCTCGCCTCCGCCTGCTTGATTCGCACCTCGGGGCCCAAGCCGCAGCGCTCACGCAGCCGCCGCTCCCCGCGGGTTTCCGACCTCGTCTAGCGCTGGCGCAACTAATTCAAGCCGCTACCCTTGTCTTTCATGGTCGCTAGATGAAATGTGTGAGATCATGAGTGCTTGTGTTATCATGCACAACATGATCATTGACAGCGGACGAGATACGAGGAAGCAACTGGTCAACGAAGTGTTCGATCTCCAGGGGCCTATGGCCCATCCATAGCCGGGCGTGCCGATGCAGTATGAGAGTTTCTTGCCATGCATTGGGAAATTCGTGATGGAATAACACATACCTGTGGGCTATCAAAACGACTTAGCCGGCGACGGTTTGATATGTCATGTTTTAAACTTCAATTCGTATTCATACCTTACATTTGAATTTGAACTTGTCTTATAATAATATACTTTTCTATCTTCGATTCGTATTGAAATGCAAGAACTTGGGTTCTATCACCGATGTGGTTTAGATGAATAAAAAATTGTAGTGCTTGTTTTGGGTGCGCCGCTGTGAACGGCACCCCCAATTGGCCGGACACATGTCCGGCACCCCAATTGGGCCTCAATTGGGGGTGTCGGACACCGATTTGGAGGCCCCCGGTGGAGATCAGAGACACCGATGAAAAGCGGGAGGACAAGTAGATGATGCGCTTCTTTTGACTGATGCTTGGATTAATTACCTTTCGCTTTTCGCATCTCTCTCCGTCCACCTGTACTGTATTAGTTTCGCCGACCTACTCCCTAACTCACGGGTCCATGGTGGAGTGGAGTATCTAGCACCCGTCTCCGTCTATGGAGACAAAACCGTTGCTTCTTCGATTGCGGAATGTGATTTTGGAGCCGCGATAGCTACCACCATCACCCTGTATATAATCGTCAAGACGTATGCATGCAGTGGCAGCATCAACCATAGCTCCCTCCGAATCCTAGCTAGAACCTTCTACTTGTGATATCCAAAGTGATATTACACTTATATATATGGAACCACGGTATACTTTGTCTCTTTTATCATGGTTTGGTTTAAATGTGTTACTGTTATTTGAACTAGCAAGGTGGCCCTCGCAAATGCGAGGGCATTGTCTTTAGCGTATTATACTCCCTCCGTTCGGAAAAGGATGTCACAAAATGGATGTATCTAGACAAATGTTAGTGCTAGATACATCCATTTTCGTGACATCCTTTTCTGAACGGAGGGAGTATATGTTTGTGAAATAAATTTTGATAGAAACTGGAAAGATGAAATTTAAATCATAACATTTTATAATTGTCGTGAATATTATGGTAGATAAAATATCAGATATGTGGAATCTTTTAATTTATGGAGTTAGCTATGCTTCCATTTGCAAAAGTACCATGTCACATGTCTCAGAAGTTCATTTACTTTTAATTGTAAGCAGTGTTATTTTATAGGAAATGCTAGACTTACGGAATTATACTTACAGACAACCCTTACGGAAGGACGTGTAAACAATTGGTTCGTGCAAATAGCTGAGCCTCCGTGATTTCAGTGATGTGCATCCTCTAGCTGCTTTCCACGTGAGTCCGTAACCATGATTTTGTAAAAAAATATCCCGTATGTGTTATTTTATTGATGCCTCCGATCCATACGAAGTGTCGCAGTTTTGAACTAACCTCCGTTCAAAATTGTGACACTTATTTTGGATCGAAGTGAGTATATGTTTTTACTCTCTACCCGCCATCACCCGTAATTATTGTAGTCTCTCGCTAACACATTACTTCTTGTCATGTAACAATGGGTACATAGACTTAGATTCCACATAGATTCATGCAACCTACTGAAGTTAAGGAAAATACTTGGATTGTACATAGTTTCAGCATTTTAATCAATCAACAATTTACTTCAAGTCATCTCACAAATAAATTGCACCACAAAATTTAGCCAACGGGTTATTATCGCTCCTTGCAACATCCTCATAGCACTCAATACTTTATGTCGATTAAAGATGATTACTCTATTGAATATGAGTTGACGTTCCTATCAATAGCGGGCCAATACTGATACCTTTGTCAATCTAAAAACTACTCGACTCAAGTCTTCAATGGACAATGTAGTGTATACATGGGTAGTGGGCTCGTGAGTAAATCTACATCGTAGTCAATAATTCTAAAAAATAGTTATCAGATTAACGTTTTATTTTCAGTCATGCACACACACACATATATATGAGTACATTTTTATCACCACATTCTAGCTAGCTAGTGTAAGTAATTCCAGTTCTTTGGCGCAAATTGGTTTCCTTATCCTATTTCATGGAAACAAAAGGAAGGAAACATTAATGTCTTGACGATAGGGTAAGCTTCGTAGGATCAACTTTGATTTTATAAACGGGCGCGGCTTGGTTATGATGAGCTTTCAAAAAATTTAGGGGGTGCAACTTGTTATTTATTTTATTTACCATCCGAAGAGGCATATGCCTTGACACGATAGAGTTAGCCAAGTACGATTTTTTAAATTGTGCGATCTAGTTTTTCCTTTGCAAACTGGACCAGATTGCAACGTATGGCTCTAGAATTGCATGCTATATGCGTTTAGGAATTTTAAATTGTGCGATCTAGTTTTTCCTTTGCAAACTGGACCAGATTGCAACGTATGGCTCTAGAATTGCATGCTATATGCGTTTAGGAAGAAAAAAAATTGCATGCTATACAATCGTGTGGCTGGGGGATTCCTTCATGCGGTTTTTACTTGGCAGGACCCACCAGGAAAGGAGCACACGATCAGATCTAATTAAATCTCAGTTTTTTTCTTTTAGCAATCACGTTCCGGTCAAGATACGCATATTTTTTTTTAGGTACGTATATTACTTAACCAAGTGACATATCTTCTCAACATAAGTCGTGTCAGATGTGTTACGTAACTTTTTGAAAAAATCTCAGCCATATATTTTAGATCTAACTACTATAATTAATTTAGATGATGTGGCTTAACGTGGTGTCTCTATTTATAACTCATTTTGCTTTTAGTATAAATAGATGTGTTACTGTTATTTGGATTTTGTTTAATCCGATAGGGACATATGAGTTCGGTAGCCACAAAGTGAATTTGTGCCGGTGCTATTAATTAGCTTCATGGTGGTGGCCGGTGGGGGGCTCATCAGAGATTTGATTGCAGATCGCTGCCAAGATGTGCGGCAGCAGTAATGTCCATCAAACAGGGCCCAAGAAGAGGAATATGCGATAGGGCCCATCGACGACGCAGACCTAGCAACAACCGCATTCTTTTATGAGGCCCTAGTCTCAGCGTCCATGGTCTAAAGCAAAATCAGTTTACACGAGACGCATGCTCCATTTCCCGTGTCTTCACGAGGGTACAGTACGTACGTGTATAGGCCGTGGCATGCACGGACGGAATCTGCAGAATTTGGAGCTGTGGGAGTGGAAGACGGTGGCGGGCTCGAAGAGTCGTGTGTAGCTCGGGCCAAGAAAAACCATAGAGGTGGAGAATGATGTACCCTGCAAATTTTCAACTCCAAATATTTTGTATTCCGGCCTACACGAAAATGACAGATTCCTGACAGATCTGAAAAAATATTTTGTATTCCGGCCTACACGAAAATGACAAATTTCTGACAGATCTGAAAAATTACCGGCTCATATTCAGAGATTTTTCATTTTTACACAGCGCAAAATACAAAATATTTCGCATTAATATTTTGCACACTGGTGGATATCATCGTTATCTACATCCGGAAAAAAATTCAGATTTTTTTAAAACTTTAATGTATCGTTTTTTAGTTTTTCAAAAAAACGGGCTACATGTAGCCCGTGCTACAAAACGCCTCTCTCGGTGGGGCTGCGGTACAGCTGCTGCAGAGGCTTCACCCGAAGTGGGATGTCGCCATGCACTCACCGTCCGATCTGGCTTCCGATCAAACGGTGGTGACTCACTCGCCTGTACCCACTAGTACCTACTATGTGACATCGACGACGTGAGAGAACAAACGGTGGTGATTCGGCTTGCAAAGCGAATCACCACCATATGTTCACTGTATATACCCACTGGCTTTGCATTCACTATATATTATCACGTGCAAACGTATAATCCGTCCGTGGAGGCAAAACCGTTGCTTGGATTTACCGAATGTGAGATGCGAGACCGTGGAACACAATAAAACATAGGGATGGCCGGGTTGGATGAAGCGTCTACTATGTTACTACACATTGGGCCAAATCGGTGGTGGTGTCCCCCCCCCCCCCCCCCCCCCCCCCCTCCCTTCTCCCCTTCTCCTGCGAGGATGGATTAGGTGGTAGGCTCCTCTCTGTAGATAGTAGTTATAGGACTAGACCAAATTATGATAACCAATACTACTACTTGCGTCCTATGGTTTCCGCAATTGAAGAAAAGTAGATACATCAACCATATTATTGGACATGTGCAAGATGTCACTTTCCCCTAGGCAAGTTAACTTATATTGATAAAATTGGTGGTCCAAATTAGAGACACTACCGATAAATAAATTAATGTGACTCGTGAGGTACAACAATTATTAGGAAATAATAGTGTAGCTATGAGTTCTACAAATGGGTTGATGGGAGGAATGGAATTGATTGACACGGTAGTTCTTCTTAATGTTAAGGTCGTGGAAGCTACTCTGAGACGGATGTTTTAACGACGTGAATAGATCTACACCTGCCTTTATCGCGTTATCTACGAAATTATCCATCTTTGAAACAGGTATTAAGGTCATCAATATTTTGGCTCCTTGTTGACGTGGAGTAAAAAATAGAACTATTTGAAACAATCAAATGCAAGATGTTTGGTGAACACGGCGCGCAGGCTGAGCACCGTAGCAATACTGGTTTGCACTGTTTGCGAAGGATTTGTATAATCTGAACATTGTTATTCACCCGGACATTGTCATTCCAAGTTTGCAATCTCACCGTTTATCAAAAGTTCCTGTGCATGCGCTAGAAATAAAGCATTTATCGTACTTTAAAAATATGTTACTACATCATTGATGCTTAATGTGACAAAGTGCCCGCTGCCGAGCAGTCTTGAACTTCTTCCATTCGCCTAGGACGCCCCGAAGACGCTTGAGCTTCACACGCAGGCCCTTGAGGCAGTTGCCGTGGAAGGTGGAGAGCCGCCGGAAGTCCATCTTGGGCTGGCAGAAGCCGCCGCAGTAGGCCGTGTCGATGAAGTGCACCGTCACGTCGAGCCGCAGCGAGAGCTCACGCTTCACCCTGTCGAACACGTCCTGCTCGTTCAGCCGCCCCGTCCTGGCCTCGTACCAGCCCTTGAAGAAGCTAATCGTCCTCGCGTTGGACCTGGCGTAGACGAAGCCGCCATTGGCCTGCTTCTGTAGGTCGTAGGGGTCCTTGCCGAAATACTTATCGCTAGAGATGGCGATGTCCGCGCCCAGCGGGATGTGCAGCAGCGCGTTCCGGAACCATACGATGTCCACATCCTGACAGATCGATGAAGAGTTGTGCATCAGCATGCGATCATTGTGAACACGCGCACTCGCTCCGTTCCAAATTAGATTACTTCTATTTACCAACATGTGAATGTATCTAGACATGTTAAAAGATATATCCACATTTGAATAAATAGAAGTCATTTAATTTAGAACGGAGCGAGTACGTAAGTACCAATGGCGTATGGCTCACCGTGAAGACGAAGCCGTAGCCGAGCTCCAGGACACGTGTCTGGAACTTGTTCCTGGCCCACATCATCTCGAGGTAGTCCTTGCTCATGAATGGCTGCTCCCCTGTAAGGTTCATGCCGCCCCCTACGTCCAACCAGTAGCATAGCGGGTGCACGAGCTTGCACTGCTCGAAGGCCTTGTCGTCGACGGTGACGATGATGAGGTGCTTCAGCAGGGGTTCGGTCTTGTCGCCTACGCGGAAGCTCTCGAGGAAGAGATCGAGGAGGGAGCCGGCCGCCGTCCAAGCCATGTTCGTGAAGGTCATGATCACGGTGTTGTCTTCCATGGCTGCGATTCCCAGTAGCTCGGAAAGGCCGTCGTCTTCAGGTGTACTAAGAGTGATTGCAGCAGCCTGGAGCCCGATCATAGACGCACATGGCACATATGCAAGTATCGTTCGTGCAAGTATTAGGCCATCACAAATGCAAGCTGTTTCGAAATCGAGATGCTTGAACACCGTTGTTTATTTATAAAAGTAAGGTACATTTCCATTCAAGAAATATAAGCACCGGTGTTTAAGAAAAAGAAAAAATAACAGATTTATTCTTTTAAGCTCCTTGTATTGCTTGCCTTACATACACACAAAATAGAACTAGGAAGTCGAGACAGAAGAAGCTAGGAACATACAATTAGCACTCAACTCAGTGTTTTCACCTTGCTAGTTCGCTAGATTCTTAACTAGCAAGATTTCACAATAATGTAAACTCCACAATTATAAGGATCTTCCCCGGTTATCTGAGATGTCCAAATGATTTATGATCTATGCATAAATTATCAATAAATTATCAATATCAATGCATCATTGATAACTTCTGAATTTATGTAATTTATGTTTTAGATTCATATACTAACAAGAAACTATTGTTCATGCATTGACAACAAAAAATTAAAACCACACATTAACATTTTTCTTAGTTTTACCAATACATCAATTAGTAAGAATATATAATATCGTTCGTTAGATGCAAAATCGAAGATCAAGAATAATATGGTAATTTTTTTTGGTTTTTTTCAGAATGTCAAAAAATTCCACAAAAAAATGCGGGTGTACGTTACACCGTGATGTGTTAGC
Source organism: Poa pratensis (assembly GCA_947311845.1). Lineage (NCBI taxonomy): Eukaryota > Viridiplantae > Streptophyta > Magnoliopsida > Poales > Poaceae > Poa > Poa pratensis. Next base: position 36,618,017 of record CAMZMU010000108.1, on the reverse strand, counting down.
ACAAAAAATGGCATGGTGAAAAAACTTTTTTAGAAACCTGTACAAAAAAGACAAAATGCTGACACATATATGTACATTTCAGCATGTCCGATTTTGTCTTTTTTCACAGGATGCAAAAAAAGTTATTTCACCATGCTAATTTTTGTGCGGATTTACAATGTGTTGGACTACATGCAAAAAATTTATTTAAATTTTTTGACATTTGAAAAAATATTTTTTGGGTGCACCCACTACCCAAATCGCCGCCTCCTGCGCTTCTTTTTGACTGACGTGTTGGATTAATTACCTTTGGCTGTTGTCATCTCTCTCCCTTGATCTGCTACTACTATTACTACTCCCTCCGTTCCAAATTAGATGTCTTCCATTTGTCCACATGCGGATGTATCTGTATCTATATAAGATGTCTAATACATCCGCATGTGGACAAATGGAAGACATCTAATTTGGAACGGAGGGAGTAGTATCGAAGACTCACGGGCCCACGGTGGAGTGGAGCATCCATCTGTGGAAACAGAACCGTTGCTTCGATTGCGGAATGTGATTAATTTGCTTGATCTAAACTGTGCGCCGCGACAGCTAACGCCACACTAGTAGAAAAGGGGGCAACGGTGCGCCCCCTTTAGTACCGGTTGTTAAAAAACCGGTACTAAAATGGGCATTAGCACCGGTTGTATTTCTGTGCCAGCCGTGCCCCAAGCCTCCAACCCTTTAGTACCAGTTGGTATTAACAACCGGTACTACAGAGCTGCTTTTAGTACTGGTTGTTAATTCCAACCGGTACTAAAGGGTTGGAGGCCCCGCGACACATGCGGCCGCGGTTGGTGGCCCCACGGCAAGCCCTTTAGTACCGGTTGTTATTACCAACCGGTACTAAAGAGTAGCCTTTAGTACCGGTTGGTAAAAGCAGCCGGTACTAAAGGTTCTGTCTATATTTGCTTCTTCCACCCCGAGCCAGCTCCATTTGAAGCAACTCGACCCAACTACATTTTTCCTCTCTCCCAAGATCTAGTTCACCCCATTTTTCTCCAACATTTGTCAAGATTGGTGGCACCCTATACAAGGGTTAGCAACTTCTTCATCTTCTCTTCCGGCATTTCAAATTTAGCTCATTTTATTGCAAGTTTAGCTAGTTTGATTTTTGTAGTGCTTGCAAGGTGTTTGATGAAATGTCTAAGTTAGGGATTTCATTTATTTTATATGCATTTTGAGCTCAAATTAAAGTATAATTTGTGGTTTCATATAGTGTCGTCCCGTCCCCTTCCTCACCGCCGTCGATCGCCCGCGCCACTCCGTCACCGACACCACCTCGGTGAGCCTCTTTTTTTATCTTTTATTTTAAAAAATGTTAGTTATATGATTTAAATGCATAATTATTTCTTGTATAATTTTCTTATGTTTATGAGAACTATGTATTAGATTTGGTCACTCCTCTACTTTTGTTTAAATGTGGTGAACTTGTATTAATGAATTTGGTCACGTATCTCTATTCATTATTTAGCTGGTGTAATGATTTTTGATGTATTTATGTAATGCAGATGAGCCGAAAATGGATGTACGGTGATCGACGCTGTCCCGAATTCATTGATGGAATGCATCATTTTATCCATGTGGCTAAGTTAAACAAGCTGCAGAATGATTTTATGTTTTGTCCATGTGATGATTGTCGGAATAAGAGGAATTACCCTTGTGCAAGAACCATACACTCCCACCTGTTTTGGTGAGAAATATGGAGAAATGCATCAATGACTGCATCCTCTACCGCAGTGAGAAATACGAGAATTTGAATGCATGCCCGATATGCGGTGCATTGCGGTATAAGATCGTGCGAGATGACCCAGGTGATGTTGAGGGCGAGCCGAGCCCCAGGAAGAGGGTTCCCGCGAAGGTGATGTGGTATGCTACTATAATACCACGGTTGAAACGTTTGTTCCGAAACAAAGAGCATGCCAAGTTGTTACGATGGCACAAAGAAGACCGTAAGAAAGGCGAGATGCTGAGACACCCCGCTGATGGGTCTCAGTGGAGAAACATCGACAGTGCGTTTGGGGATTTTGCAGCTGACACAAGGAACTTAAGGTTTGGTCTAAGTACAGATGGCTTGAATCCGTTTGGGGAGCAGAGCAGCAGTCATAGCACCTGGCCCGTGACTCTATGTATCTATAACCTTCCTCCTTGGTTGTGCATGAAGCAAAAATATATTATGATGCCAGTGCTTATCCAAGACCCGAAGCAACCCGGTAACGACATTGATGTGTATCTGAGGCCATTAGTTGACGAACTTTTACAGTTGTGGTCTGACGAAGGCGTACGTGTGTGGGATGAGTACAAACAGGAGGAATTTGGCCTACGAGCGTTGCTGTTTGTAACCATGAATGATTGGCCTGCTCTTAGTAACATTTCAGGACAGTCGAACAAGGGATACAATGCATGCACGCACTATTTAGATAAGACTGACAATATGTATTTAGGTAACAAGAATGTGTATCTGGGGCATCGTCGATTTCTTCCAAACAGGCATCACATAAGAAACAGAGGGAAGCATTTCAAAGGTGAGTCAGATAACCGGACGAAGCCAACACGCCCTGATGGTGATGTTATATATGGCATGGTCGGAAAGGATCCTGGCAGTCTATCTGTTCCGAAAGACGCAAACAAGCACGTACCCTTGTGGAAAAAGAAATCTATATTTTGGGATTTAGCCTATTAGAAAATACTAGAGGTTCGCTCTGCAATCGACATGATGCACGTGAAAAAAATCTTTGCGTGAACCTGCTAAACTTCTTAGGCGTGTATGGGAAGACGAAAGATACATCGGATGCACGGCAGGACCAGCAACGTACGCACGAAAGAGACAAGCTGAATCTAGAGAAGTATCAAGGTACTGCCAGCTACGCTCTCACCAAAGAAGAGAAGGAGATCTTTTTTCAAGTCCTAGCAGTATCAAGGTCCCGTCTGGCTACTCGTCGAATATAAAGGGAATAATAAACATGGCAGAGAAAAAGTTCAAAAACCTGAAGTCTCATGACTGCCACGTGATTATGACACAATTACTTCCGGTTGCATTGAGGGGGCTTCTACCGGAAAACGTTCGAGTACCCATTGTGAAGCTATGTGCATTCCTCAATGCAATTTCTCAGAAGGTAATCGATCCAGCAACTCTACCAAGTTTACATACGGGTGTGGTCCAATGTCTTGTCAGCTTCGAGTTGGTGTTTTCACCGTCCTTCTTCAATATTATGACGCACCTCATAGTTCACCTAGTCGAAGAGATTTCCATTCTCGGTCCTGTATTTCTACACAACATGTTCCCCTTTGAGAGGTTCATGGGAGTCTTAAAGAAATACGTTCATAACCGTGCTAGGCCAGAAGGAAGCATGTCCAAGGGCTATGGAACAGAGTAGGTCATTGAGTTTTGTGTTGACTTTATTCCTGATCTTAAGCCGATCGGTGTTCCTCAAAGTCTAAACCCCGAAAAATAAGCGAAAAGAAAAAAAACCGAAAACATAAACCCCTCGAAAAAATAAGCGGGGGAAAAAGCAGGAACCTTTAGTACCGGTTACCAAGCGGTACTAAAGGTCCTCAGCTGCGCGCGCAGGTTCGCCCACGTGGAGGGCCTTTAGCACCGGTTGTATATACAACCGGTACTAAAGGGGTACCCCTTTAGTCCCGACGTTTTAGTACCAGTTGTACAACCGGTACTAAAGGCCCAATAAGGCCGGTACTGTTGCCTTGTTCTCTACTAGTGGCATCACCCGGTAATCGTCAGGGCAGCATCAAGCTTAATTAGCTCGCTCTGTATCCTGATCTCGGATCGTGCCCGACCGACGTGATATCTTAGAACCTAGAACCTTCTATTGTGATAACCACAGTGGTATTATACTTATATATATAGACCCTGATATATATGCTTTGTCTCTTTTATTATGGTTTGATATGGTCGATTGGGTTGTGTGTTCCTCTTACCGTAAATTTATGTCCCACCGTTAATAAGAAACAATTCAACAGTGTGCACATGGGAATAGACACTTTTATACACATTAAAAAAGAACTAAATAACCTTTCATGTCTATTAGCTATATAAGTTTGTAAAATGAATTTATATACACAACCATGGCGTTTACACCCTACGTGAAAACCATCTGAACCAATATTGCTCGTTGAACCGTTTGATTTGATAGCATCAAAGTACACAAACAAACTAGCTTGGAAACAACAAGGATTCTCTTTTGATCGAAATTGACAAGAACATAAATAATCATTCCGGGTTAGTTCTTTGGACATTTGAGGGAGAACAGAAATAGAGAGAGAGGGGAGAGAGATGCCAGAGAGAAACCGAAACTATGGAGGTGGATCTGAGAGACATGAGCCTGGTCATCCCGTGGCCTTGCTCGCGGCTCCGACGAGCTGGCCGCCATGCCCAAGATCCTAGAGCAGCACGAGAAACTATGAATTGAATTGATCTTTTCTGCTTTATAATTTCATCTCGGTGATGGTCTTTTCTGCTCCCCCGATCGATGTAACTAGCTAGTACATGACTATGTAACATGATTGATTGCCATGAAGATTCAGTTTTTATTATCAAGTTCAATACACCACAATGCCCTGCCATTTCTAAAATTATAAGTAAGTAGATTGAATTGGGAAAAGAGGAGATATGTGGGGACTGGGCGAAACAGAGAGATTCACCAAATCCCCGCCAATCTCCAAACTTCCCAACCCCAGGAGTAAACAAGGCCTTAGAGAAGAAAATTTTGGACAACCCGTGTAGATCCCGATTTTCAATCAAAATGTATTTTCGGTGCGACACCTACAAAATTAGTATATATGTTATGTTATGTTATGATTCTTCATATAACGACGTGTATTTCTCCTTATTCTTTTATCTATGCACTATGAATACTTTTTTACTATTCCGTCGTATGTTATATCTTTTTTGCAATACAAACGCTAGAAACTACTAGATACTTCATTAATGTCTACTCTCTTGCTCGTATAGATAAAACAAATAAGGAGAAATACTTCATATTGGTCATATAGCCGTTCGATTAGATAATATCGGAGTACTAATCCCCACCAGCTTGGAAGCAAGTATGACACTCTCTTTTGGTTGAAGTTGACATTAATCCCAACTATTATTGAATCCTAAACAATGTTGTAAATTAATTAGAAAAGAAAATTTGGACAACCCGCGTAGATCCCGATTGGTAATCAAAATGTATTTTCTGTGCGACCACTATAAAATTTGTATGTATGTTGTGTTATAATTGTATTTCTCCATATTTTTTATCCATGCATTATAAGTACTTTGTTACTATTTTCTTGCATTCTATATCTTTTTTTGCAATACAAACACTAGAAACTGATAGATATTTCATAAATGTCAGCACTGCTGGAGCACTATGGTACATCCGTACATGGGAGACTGGTTTGTTTTGTCTAGTACTAGTAGGAGTGGTATTTTGGCTCTCAAGTTCATATGCTTCTGTTGTAATAGATACAATGCAAAAATTAGTACATTTCACAAAATTCTTAATTTTTCGAAGATGCATGTATACAAATGCCCTACATATATGTCAAGTTTCATGATGAAAATACGTGTGTGGTGCTCTGAGCGAAAAAGACGAAAATACGCATGAGCTTCACACGCAGGCCTTTGAGGCAGTTGCCGTGGAAGGTGGAGAGCCGCCGGAAGTCCATCTTGGGCTGGCAGAAGCCGCCGCAGTAGGCCGTGTCGATGAAGTGCACCGTCACGTCGAGCCGCAGCGAGAGCTCGCGCTTCACCCTGTCGAACACATCCTGCTCGTTCAGCCGCCCCGTCCTGGCCTCGTACCAGCCCTTGAAGAAGCTGATCGTCTTTGCGTTCGACCGGGCGTAGACGAAGCCGCCATTTGCCTGCTTCTGGAGGTAGTAGGGGTCCTCGCCGAGATATTTGTCACTGGAGATGGCGATGTCGGCGCCCAGCGGGATGTGCAGCAGCGCGTTCCGGAACCATACGATGTCCACATCCTGCAGACAGATCGATGAAGAGTTGTGCATCAGCATACGATTATTTTGAACACGTAAGTGCTTACCAGTGGCGTAGGGCTCACCGTGAAGACGAAGCTGTAGCCCAGCTCCAGTACACGTGTCTGGAACCTGTTCCTGGCCCACATCATCTCGAGGTAGTCCTTGCTCATGAATGCCTGCTCCCCTGTAAGGTTCATGCCGCCCCCTACTTCATACCAGTAGCATAACGGGTGCACGAGCTTGCACTGCTCGAAGGCCTTGTCGTCCACGGTGACGATGACGAGGTGCTTCAGCAGGGGTTCGGTCTTCTCGCCTATGCGGAAGCTCTCTAGGAAGAGATCGAGGAGGGAGCCGCCCGCCGTCCAAGCCTTGTTCGTGAAGGTCATGATTACGGTGTTATCTTCCATGACTGCCCTTCCAGTAGCACGGAAAGGCCGTCGTCTTCAGGTGTACTAAGAGTGAAAGCAGCAGCGGCCTGGAGCTCAATCATACACGCACATGGCACATATGCAAGTATTAGGCCATCACAAATGAAAGCTGTTTAACAATCGAGATGCTTAAACACCGTTGTTTATTTATCAAAGTAAGATAGATTTCCATTCAAGGAATATAAGCACCATTGTCTTCCACCGGATCCCAGTCGTTTTAAATATATCAGTATAGTGAATGGACGACAAGCCCATCTACGCCATCATACACATCTCAGCATGGTGCCATGCCGATGGTGCTCAGAGCCTCAAACTATCCCGACCCCAAAGGGACATTGTCCGTGTCCACGTGTGTCCGCCTCTACCTCTCCTCATGGCCCACGCCTAGCAGCGTCACGACGTTTCCATGTTTTCGTCGTCTGGTACTTTTTATTTCGGCCGCTCGATCCCCTCTTCAAACCGCCCACACACTTCTCTTTTGTCGGCTTCCCCACGCCACATCATCTCCTTCTCCTACCCACACCACCAGGCCATGTCGTCGCCATGTAGATCATGCCAGCTCACATCCACCGGTATACCTCGCCACGCATCGGCCATTGCGCGCGAGGACCAACTCCTGTCTCGCGCGCCTCCGCCTTGCAACTCGCAAGTAGATCAGTCCCTTCCCGAGCATGCAGAGGACGCGCTCGGAACTAGTCGTCACCACCGGCTGCTGCAATGATCGTTATCGATTCTGATGAAGATTAGAGATTATAAACCCAACTCTAGTTCTTAAGATGTAACAATGTTTTTAATGTGCGTGTGTGGAACTTTATGGTTAAGTTTAAGTTTTAATTTATGTTTATGTTTATGTTTGTGTTAGATTTATATTTATGAATCTTTATTTTTGTTTGAAAATAGAGCAAAAAATGGACTGGCTGTCCCAAAATTGGGAGCACCGTTGGACGCAAACCCAAACACAAACGGACACACGATGGTGGGAGTGTTCTTGAAGTTGCCCTAAACCCAGCACGAAGTAGCACATAGGCCTGCGCGTGCTCAGCTCAGATCGGTCGAAAGAAGCTAGCTAGGTGGATCTTCAGTAAAAGACAGATTATTTTGTCGTGTTATTGATTTGTTTCGGTTGATTACCACACGGGCATGCGACCAAGATTTGGGTTCTCATCGATGTGCCATGAAATACCCGGCAACTTGACACTATACCTTTACGTACGCTTGAATCTCACGCTATTTCGAAGATGTAATCCAACATGGCCGAATAAACCGGCGAGTCCCGCGCCAAACCGGCCGACGACCTCGCAGCCATTGGCTGATTCAGATATAGACGAAGCTTCTTTACGTGTTGATGCTGCTGCCGTCTCTTGTCTCTTCCAATGGCCATAGGTCAGCATGCGCTAGTGTAACTGGCACATCATCTCTCAGTGTTTTGCTCTCGTTTTCAGTCCACCGCATGTGCACTCCGGCCCGTGCGTTCGGTGTCCAGTATAATGTTTGTCGTGATATTCCTTATCTTACGTCTCTCTCACTTGTGCTATCTTCAGTGCTTGTCAGCTGGGTGTTGCACCCCATCTTATAGAATAGCTATCAGTATAGTGAACTGCTGGGCATAAGAGGCTGTCATGTCCTTTTGAGCGGCCATTTGAAATCACTCATGTATTATTGCGGACCATATGGTTTGTTATGCCTATTACTTTGTACAATCTTCTCTCTATCTCTTTTCACATTTATTATACTTATCTAGTACTCAATCCGTTCCAAATTAGTTGACTTGTTTTTGTCCAAATATAGATGGAACGGAGGGAGTATCACGTAGAGGTGGGCTCTTACATTACAGTCCACTCCTCTTATTTTTTCATGTCACTCTACATAAGCAGGCTATAAGCCTCTTATCGTACTTCCTCTTCGGGCGATGGAGTTTCAAGATGGGCCCGATGATATTGGATATTACGGGCTGGACGGTGTGCAAACATACACACTGTGGGAATACATGCCAACACAATATATCGTCAACAAGCTCCTGATCATAATTTATGGTCGGTAATCATAATTAGATTCATGTCCATGGCGTCCACCGATGGAACGTGGCGGGTCAGAAATTCAGAGTAGTCGATGGCGTTCATTAGTGGCAGATTCATTGGCCTTCGCGCCGTACCCTTCGCATGGAAGGAAGTTATCTCGACGTTAGATTTTTGGTAGTTTACTTGTGGGGAGATGAGAAGGCTTGATTCAAATTCTTTTTACCACTTTCAAAGAATCTTCGGAGGTGGTGGTTTCAATACACTTTCACCTTCTTCTTCCATATGGTCTCTCCGCCAATGGAGGAGGGAGATGTTTGTACTCCTTGGAACTGTGAAGCAGGTATCCCACTCTAGAACTTTTCATCTCCATGTTATTCCAAAGCACCAAGGTCTTTCCTTTTGACGTCTCCTTCCTCATATTTCAATAGGAATCCCGAACGAGGATCGTGACCAAGACGGCTGAGTTCATGGCGCTAGTAGATCGATATTGGAGAAGAATTTTTCCCAAAAGGGAGTGCGCCTGTTTTTATACCGCCCTAGAAGTAGAAAAGGGTGTCATAGAGTCCGTTCGCGCATGATGCTTCAGAACTCTGCGCCGAGCCAGACATGCTGAAAGGAGCAATGACCAACTGGTCAAAGCTGCAAGGCCAGAGCGTCCCCATGGAGGAGCATGCCAACTCTTATCCAGGAACATATTGCAAATAAGGTAGAGCTCTAAGTTGAATGTGACATGTTGCACGAGGAGACCGTCGTGGTTCTCAATCGGACGATCAACCTCACATCCATAACATTTGTGCCCTGGAGGATATGTGGAACGTAACGGCGTAGGAGCAAAAGCCATGGAGTTGATGAAGAGAGAGAACGTAGAACCGCATACCCAGTGATCTTCTAGTCAGGCCGCTAGGAGCGACGAGGAGTAGGGATCAGCCTGACCTCCCTTAAGTCGATGCCTCCACATTCTTTTCTTCCTTCTTATTGTTCTCCATGCTACTTAGAAGTAGATCGTGCTTTTCTATACAGGCAACCTTGAAACGAAAATTATTCCACGGTATAAAAAATATCTCTATTCTCGCGCTAAACACAATCGTTATTGTAATCAGACCTAAGCTAATGCAATGCTAAAAACAGTGTGGTCCTGCTCTTTCGATATAAAGACCCGGAGACTAGAAATTCTAAATTTTTATCTACTTTCCCTTCCCAAATTTACCTTTCCTAGTTGCATAGAATTCTATAACCTGAGCATTGAGCTCCCCTTATTCCCTCCAATTCAATATGTCACTATGCCAGCGATCACCGGGTCCTAACAAATATATCTAGTCACCTATGGATAGCCAGTCTCACGATCAAATTATCCATGCACCCCTCCTTTACTGTGATCTCACGTCTTTTTGTGCAAGTGTCGTCATTTTCTAATACTATATAAGTTTACTCCATTGACCTTGAGCTATGAGAGATGTCTCATAATTAAGCAACGTATGAGCTCGGTTATCTACGTGGTATGCAACACACATTCCAATTGTGCAGAAGTTCCCGTTATTAGATCGAGGTACCGCAGAGTTTGTAAAGTTTTACGTGACGTTGTTATCTAGCCATCCAATATTCATACGCCCAAGTACTTAGCTTTAAATTGAATTTCCCTTTGTGTATGCAGAACATATCACTACACAATTTGTATTTGAGAACTTTTTGAGACTTTCACACAGACGCTTTTCACAAATTTCATTGTATTTAGTACTATCCAAGCATATGCATGGTGTATTAGATCATTACTCTTTTCCTTTTTGAAAACAGATGGGTTGTTATGCCTGAAAGAGCACACTGGATGAACTCTCCCACTAACATATTACTTGCTATCTAGTACGAGTCATTACCGGTGCTTATGAAAGTAACCTAGCTACATATATAGCGCAGCGGTGACATTGTATCGAAGCATATTACATGCTTTTTTTGAAACGGAAAAAAAGCATGTAATATGCTTCGATACAATGTCACCGCTGCGCTATATCAAGGGGGAAGCATTTTCAGGACCCCATCTGCTTCCCCAACACTCGTCAGTACCGACAACACCTTGAGACAACGGACGGTCAAGATATATGCTAGGATAACGGTTCATCTACTGATCTACATCCAGCGGGTAGCAAACTGTAGTGATCAGCAAGTTGAATTATACTCCCTCCATTTTTTTAATATAAGTTGTTTTAGCATTTGTCCACATGCACATGTACACAAATGTATGTAGACATGTATTAGTGTGCATGTTCACTCACTTTAGTATGTATCTATATAACATGCGTAACACCTAAAACATCTTATATTAAAAAACAGAGGATTACGTGTTCAAGCGCTAAACACAATTTTTTTTAGAATAACAGGGGGGCTCCATCTTCATTGAAAACGAAACCAAGCATGTTCGTTCCAGCAATTCTGTTTCGAAAGTAAAGCTACAGCAGGCAACAAAGGCCAAAAAAGGGAAACTAAACCTGAGTCATCAGCACAGGAGCTCAGAAATACAGAAAGAAAGCCACAACGGCAACACACACACAGGAGAAAACTAGGAGACAGCAGGCATCTCCAGGAGCACAACCCGCGCCTTGCACCACGCTCCACCGGCAGTGATCCTCAGTCGATGATGACATGGATATTGTCCACCTCCTCCGGGTGCGTTGCAAGGTATGCCAGGGTTGCTCTTCCTCCTCCTCAGTCGATGATTACAATAATCAGACTTCCACTAATGTACGTAATGCTAAAAACAGCGTGGCCCTGCTCATTCGATATATCTATGCACCCTTCTTTATTGTGATCTCCGGCCCGTCTCTTTGTGTGCAAAGTGTCGTCATTTCCAATATAAGTTCACTCCATTGACCTTGAGATATCAGATGTCTCATAATTAAGCAACGTACGCCTGAACTCTAGTCTCCTATAGTATTCGATCGTATAAACCAAGGCAGAATGTTAATTGCATGTCAGTGCAGCGGTCTCATTGTATCAAAGCATATTGCATCCTCGACGAGGCTAGCTAGCTAGCAATCAGGCCATGAAGAAGCCCCCGCCCATGCCTCCTCGTTCCGGCGGCATTGGCGTGGAACGTTTGCTGCTCGTCTTCTGCTTAGCCTATGTGCTGGGCTTGATGTCCAGCGCCAAGTTCCAGAATCTCTACACCCACATCTTGTCACCACCAACGCTGGCTGCTGCGTCCCAGTTGCAATCGCCACCACCATCACAACCAGTACCTTGCATCCTGCCACCGTCACCTCCTTCCGAGCCGACGCCGCCTTCATCAGTGGGACGGCGCATGGCATTCACGGACTTCCTGGCGCCGAGCACCGGCGGTGGCGTCATGCACAGCATGACCGACGAGGAGTTGCTCTGGAGGGCGTCCTGTTAGGGTATAAGCACGGCAGGATGTCGTGTGGTGCAAGGAACCGACCCTGGTCCTATAAATACTTGTAAAACCTCCCTGTAAACCCTAGTCCGAAAAAGCAATAACATATCCTGGCCCGACACGGACCAGTAGCAATCCAATCTGTGCCGCGTGCGTGAGTAGTGTTTGCGTGCTGTGATTTCTTCGCAAGTTTCATCTCTACAGGGATCCGATCTAGGAGCTGTCAATTGGTATCAGAGCCTAGTGTTCTTGCCCGTGATCCTCAGAGAGAAGGAAGAGGGTCATGTCGTTGGTGAAAAAGGAAGATCTCCCAGTGGCGGCTGGATCGCCGAAAGTAATGGCGACGGTGGGGGCGGCGCTATATCCCCGCCTGGATCGCGAGGACTACGCCCTGTGGGCGATGAACATGGAGGTAGCCATGGAGGCGCAAGAGAACTGGGAAGCAGTTGATCCCGGTGGCGCTGATTATCGGAAGGGAGGGGCAAAGTATACGAAGGATATTCTGCAACATCTCGCTGGAAAGAAAACATCGAAGGAGGCCTGGGCAACGATCAAACTTCTGCATGAAGGCCATGATCGTGTTAAGGAGGCGATGATCCAAACCCTAATGAAAGGCTATGAAAATCTGAGTATGGGTACAGATGAAACCCTAGATCAATTTGCATCTCGTGTGGTCACCATGGTGAACCAAATTCGTAGCTATGGAGAGAGGGTGGAGGATCTGTCTGTAGTAAGATGGTTTTTGCGTGCAGCGCCTACACGCTATATCTACAAATCGTCACATCTATTGAGCAGTGTGTCGATCTGAAAACTCTCACGATTGAAGATCTGGTTGGTAGATTCAAGGCTCATGATGCTAGAGTTCGCATGGATAGCGGCAAATCTGATGACAGCGAACAGTTGATGCTCACTAGACATCAATGGGAAGCACTGTCTAAAGAACAGCAGGGTGGACCTAGTAAACCCTCGGGAGGCAATTGGAAGAAACAGTGGAAACCCAAGGCATCCAAGAAAGGCAATGCAGGGCAGGAAGACTGTGAAGCACAGCCGAAGAAAAAATTTGACATAAAAAAGGTGAGATGTCACAACTGTGATCTCTACGGACACTTCAAATCCGACTGCCGCAAACCAGCCCAAGAAAAACCAGCTCAAGAGAGGGCCTATATTGCGGTTGCACAAGAGGGAGATGAACTAGCTGATCTGATGATGTTGGAACTGTGTGAACTGCAAGAAGAGGGAGAAAAACCTCAGAAGGGTTCAGCTACTGAAACTGTCACTCTTGTGGAAGAGAAAGTATATCTCCACGATAAGAAGAGGGGGCAAACCAGCAGCAGTATTTGGTACCTAGATACCGGTGCCAGTAATCACATTACCGGGGACAAAGCTCAATTTGTCGAACTATACACCACGGTAGAAGGAACAGTGCGCTTCGAAGATGGTACTACGGTGAAGATTGAAGGGCGTGGAACTGTTATGTTTCAGTCAAGCCGTGGAAACCATAAGGTGTTATCTGATGTGTACTATATACCCAAGCTCAAGAGCAACATAATCAGTCTTGGTCAGCTAGAAGAGCGTGGGTGTAAGATTGTGCTAGAGGATGGATATTTGTGGGTGTACGATAGACAGAAAAACTTGGTGATGAAAGTGAAGAGATCAAGCAATAGGATGTATATCCTGGATACAAATCGTGCAAACCCAGTTTGTCTCATGGCTAGCATGAAGGAGGAGGCATGGATGTGGAATGCTCGATATGGGCATCTGAACTTTCGTGCTTTGGGCCAACTCGGCCAGAAGAACATGGTGAGAGGACTGCCGTGTGTGGATCATGCGCAGCAAGTGTGTGACGGATGTCTCATTGGAAAGCAAAGGAGAGCACCATTTCCTCGAGAAGCCATCTACAGGGCAAACAAGGTGTTAGAACTTGTTCATGGTGATCTTTGTGGTCCAATCACACCCGCAACTCCAGCAGGGAATAAGTACTTTCTACTTGTTGTTGATGACTATAGCAGATATATGTGGATTGTACTGATTAAAACAAAGGATCAAGCTCTTGATGCGTTCAAGAAAATTAGAGTTGCTGCGGAAGTTGAAGCAGAAGCAAAACTGAAGGCATTCCGTACAGATGGGGGGGGGGGTGAATTCACCTCGAATGAGTTCAATTCATACTGTGAAGAACATGGCATATAGCGGTATTTGACTGCACCTTACTCTCCGCAGCAAAACGGAGTGGTGGAATGTTGGAATCAGACCGTGGTAGCCATGGCTCGGAGCATGATGAAAAGTAAAGGGATTCCTGGAAAATTTTGGGGAGAAGCTGTGGTGACGGCAGTGTATCTCCTCAATAGGGCGCCTACAAAAAGTGTTGAAGGCATGACTCCGTACGGAGCATGGTGCGGACACAAGCCCAATGTATCTCACCTTCGCACATTTGGTTGCATAGCACACGTCAAGACGGTGGCAAGATATGTTGGCAAGTTAGCCGACCGCAGTACCCCAATGGTCATGATCGGATATGAGCCTGGCACAAAAGCATACCGTGTGTACAATCCCTCTACCAAGCGGGCATGTGTCACACGCGATGTGATCTTTGAGGAAGAGAAGTCATGGAGTTGGGATGCATTTGAGTCTAATGATCCGTTATCTAATGAAATTTTTGATGTTGTGTATAGCTATGAAAAGCAGGAAGAACGAGAAGGTGAACAAGATGATCCAGGGACACCTAGAGGTCGCGGTGGTGACAGTGGTGGTACACATGGTGGCGAGGGAAATCTGCCCAGCACGCCCACTGCCATGAGTGCTGCCACGGCGGGAGAGTCGGCGAAAACTCTGCCAGGGCAGAAAGGCTCGCCAGAAGACGCTACGGCAGAAAATTCTGTCGCGGCAGGAGATCAGCCCGAGAGCGCAGATAATGGTGATGGCGCCTTGGATACTCCTGGGATGGAGGGATCAGCAGCTCCTCCGATGAGAACACGGCCGCCTATGCCTGTGAAGCTACGGCCAGTGTTGGATTTATATCCAGAAGAAGCCCTACGCACGATAAATCCTGTTCGAGTGATTGGACGAGGAAGAGGTCAATGTCTTCTAACAGAAAATGAAGAACCGACCAAGTTTGAGGAAGCCAATACTATGATTAGTTGGCGTCGTGCAATGAATGATGAATTGGGATCTATAAGAGAAAATGAGATGTGGAGTCTTGTTGATCTTCCCAAAGGGCAGAAGGCTATTGGACTCAAGTGGATTTATAAATTGAAAAAAGATGCCGAGGGAAAGATAGTGAAGCATAAAGCTAGATTGGTTGCAAAAGGCGATGTACAAGAACAAGGTGTTGACTTCGAGGAAGTGTTTGCTCCAGTTGCACGTATGCAATCAGTGAGGCTGCTTATAGCTCTCGCAGCACAGGAGGCATGGAAATTACATCACATGGATGTAAAGACTGCATTCCTTAATGGGGAGCAAGAAGAGGAGGTATATGTGAAACAGCCACCTGGGTACGTTGAAGAAGGAGCTGAACATAAGGTGTTGAAGTTGAAAAAGGCATTGTATGGCCTAAAGCAAGCACCTCGGGCATGGAATATGAAGTTAGATAAAACTTTGTTATCACTTGGGTTTGAGAGGTGTCCACTTGAACATGCTATGTACAAGCGAGGAAAAGGTGCTGATCATCTACTAGTTGGTGTCTATGTTGATGATTTGCTGATGACGGGTGCTAGTGAAGGATCTTTTCAAGATGAGTGATTTGGGCCTGCTTAGCTATTATCTTGGCATAGAAGTACAGCAGAAACAGGGTGTTATCACATTGTGTCAGGAGGCTTATGCAAAGAATTTTTTTGAGAAGTGTGACTTGGAGGAGTGCAATATATCTCAGGTACCTATGGAACCTCGTTTGAAGTTGAGTAAGAAAAGTGGAGCACCAGAAGTTGATGCAACCGAATACAGAAGTGTAGTTGGGAGTTTGAGGTACTTGGTGAATACAAGACCTGACTTAGCATATTCGGTTAGAATTGTGAGTCGCTATATGGAGGCGCCCACAACTGAGCACTTGAGTGCAGTAAAGCATATACTCCGATATATTAAAGGTACCACAAATTTTGGTTGTGTGTATTCAAGGGATGAAGGAGGAAGAGTGAGTTACATGGCTATAGTGACAGTGATATGGCAGGAGATATTGATGACCATAAAAGTACTTCGGGTGTTGTATATTTCCATGGCAGAAACATAGTGAGTTGGCTATCACATAAACAAAACGTCGTGGCTCAGTCATCCTGTGACGCGGAGTATATTGCAGCAGCTACCGCAGCAAAGCAAGGCGTGTGGCTATCAAGGCTACTTGGTAATCTGATCAATCAAGAGCCAGAAGAAGTGGTGCTAAATATTGACAACAAATCCACAATTTTTCTATGCAAGAATCCAGTGCATCATGATAGAAGTAAGCACATTGATACTAAGTATCATTACATTCGAGAGTGTGTTGAGAAGAAGAGGATGGATGTCAAACATGTGTGCACCGATGATCAGCTTGCCGATATTCTGACTAAATCTTTGGGGAGGTTGAAGTTCCTGGAGATGAGAGACAGGATTGGAGTTCGAGCTGTTACATAAGCATTCGTGCTTAGGGGGGGTGATTGTTAGGGTATAAGCACGGCAGGATGTCGTGTGGTGCAAGGAACCGACCCTGGTCCTATAAATACTTGTAAAACCTCCCTGTAAACCCTAGTCCGAAAAAGCAATAACATATCCTGACCCGACACGGACCAGTAGCAATCCAATCTGTGCCGCGTGCGTGAGTAGTGTTTGCGTGCTGTGATTTCTTCGCAAGTTTCATCTCTGCAGGGATCCAATCTAGGAGCTGTCAAGTCCATGGCACCGAAGATGAAAAGCACGCCGAAGCACGTCATCCCGCCCAAGATCGCCTTCCTGTTCCTGGTCAGAGGTGATCTGCCGCTGCGCCCTCTGTGGGACAAGTTCTTCGAGGGACACGAGGGGCTCTACTCCATCTACGTGCACGCAAGGCCTGGATACACTGGCTCGCCGCCGCCGGACTCCCCGTTATTTGGCCACATGATTCCAAGCCAGGTACTATTTGTATGATTTTGGATTTTGTTAACTTGTCAGATTCTTGTCAACCGGTATGATAATCTTCTACAGTATACTTTCCAATCCTCAGTTGAGATGCAACATCATCTTTATGTTTAGGTAGCACACTCCACGATTTTTGTATGATACTCGCAACATGAGAGGTCTAAGTATTTTCTGGAAAGTGCAACTTAACCCTAACATATGCATAGAGACATTTCTTGCTGTTTGTCCTGCAATTGCATGCATTCTAATCAAGAAGCTCAGAGATTTATAAATATTATTACTGTGCTAGAGAACGAGCTGGGGAACATAAACCTGGTGGATGCAGAGCGGCGTCTGCTAGGGAACGCGCTGCTGGACCTCTCAAACGCGCACTTCGCGCTCTTGTCGGAGTCTTGCATCCCACTCCTCAACTTCACTACCATTGGCGCCTACATCACCGGCTCTGACAGCAACTTTGTCGACAGCTTCAACCGCGAGGAAAGCCGTGAGCGCCATAGGCCCTTCTTTGCTCAACAAAACATCAGCCTCGCGCAGTGGCGCAAGGGCGCTCAGTGGTTCGTGATGGACCTCGCCTTCGCCCTTGAGGTCATCTCAGACGAGACCTACTACGGCCCCACGTTCCAGAGCCACAAACACGGTTTCGCGTTGGACGAGCACTACATCCCGATGCTGGTGAACCTGCTGGGCTTGGCCAATCGCAACTCAAACCGATCGGTCATGTACTCGGACTGGTGACAGCCACGGGGCCCCAAGAGCCACAGTGGGGACGAGGTCACGGAGGGGCTCATCAAGGAGATGAGGCGAGGAATGGACGGGAACTGCACCTACAATGGCCGGGTGGCAGAGATTTGCGCCTTGTTTGCCCATAAGTTCAAGACGAACGTGCTCCTGCCCTTGCTCGATTTGGCTCCCAAGGTTATGGGTTTTGGATAATCGAGATGTCTTCTATTTAATCTTTGAGCACCCATGATCAACCGACGTTCAATAACCTTAATCTCTTTGAACAATCTAGTTGTTTAGCATTGAACGGTATTTCAGCAGTGCAATCCACCTTGTGCAGATATACTCGTATATTAGTACATGAACTATGTAATGTAGGGATATTCCTCCCAATATTTGTAAAACAAATGAGGAGAACATTACACTTGTCCTTCATAGCATGATTTTTTTTCCAAAGCAAGGTTTGTCCACCATTCCATAACATTTGAAGTATTGTTCTATTGAGCCAAGGAGATGTCACTAAAGCCGCTCCACAAAAGAATTGCCGTCCATATTCGGGACGTCAAATGGCTTTTTTAGTGGAGGTGCGCCACCGATTCCTGAACCTCATTGCAAAGAGGACAATTACCGCAATTTTGCCAACCCCTACGTTGAAGCCCCGTTCGATATATTTTGCATGACCAACCATGCAAAAAAAAGCACTTAGGAGGTGCACAAATCTTCCCAATTGACTTTGTTCATATATATGGCATTGAGACCCTCAAATTGCATGTCGTAGGCCAACGAGATGGAGTAGGAACTATCGTTCGAGAATTTCCACCGAATGGAGTTGGGGGTGCCGGGAGTGTCAGATTGAATATTTATTCGAACAAAAAAAAAAAATTTATAGCGGCAACAATACTAGATTGCAAGTGAAGCTGACAGTAATGGCATCACAAAAATCTATGCGGCGAAAATATCAGATTACAATGAACCGGGTAGAGATAAAATCTTAAAATTCATAATAAGTTGGACATACATGAAAATATTATCGATAATCTACATTTTTTTTCCAAAATGGAGATCAAAAGCCCCTACCTCTGCATCAGAACGATGCATACAACCTTATTTATTGCATAGTTTTTAAAAGTGTATAGGTTTAGTCATCAGACATGAATAAACCAGCAAAAAAAGAGTAAACAAAACGCCTATGCATATTGGAATCTTCTAGCATCCTGTCAGCCACCCTAGTTGAATATAGGCCGTACGACCGCCATCAGCCGAGAACATCTTTGAATCCATGAGATCCTTTGTTCTGGTGGAAGGAGAAATAACCACATGTGGATCTAATAAGTACCTATGTGTACAACCTGCAAAAAAATTAAAAACACCCCCTTTGTTAGAAACAACATCATTTCGACAATTCCTATTGCCCATATGCGAATACGGGATTTAGTTTTCCAATCGATTTCATTAAGGCAACCACCGGACATATTAGCAATACTTGTAGGTAGGGAAATATTGAAAGTGAAATGTATGAGTCTCCAAATATGTCGCGCAAAAATAACAAGATATAAACAAATACTCAACACACTCGTCTAAAGCACATAATACACAGTCCAACATATTTTAGTAAGATTGTCTTAAGTTAACAACACCTTCCAACATAAGAACCACACGAAAATCTTAATTTTTAGTGGTATCTTTAGTTTTCACACGTATTTGCGCAAAAATCTAGCCGGCCCATTCATTAAGTAAGTATATATAGATTGAACAGAAAATACCGCGGAAGGTGTCAAATTCCACATAAAAGAATCCCCATCCTCTTACAAAGAGACATTCGTAAGTCTCTCAACAAGGTTCAGCTAAGAGTTCCATTTATCTCCTGTCGGTGTACGCTGAAACCCAATATTCAGCGTTGTTCCACACAATGCATCCATAACCAAATTTTTTTTGTAGCATACAATACTAAAAAGGGATGGATATTGAATCGAGAGTGGCGTACCCTAAATCGAGAGTGGCGTATCCCCAAGCCAAACATCTTCCCAAAACCGAGTCCCATGTCCATCTCCCACCACAAAAGATCCACGATCGAAAACTCTCTCTTGATGCCATAATTCGTTTCAAAAAGGGGAGTCATTAGGCTTTGGTTTAACTTGATATCAATTTTTTTTTGCGAAAATACCACGTAAGTACTTATTGTATAGCAACAACTGTCATACATCATCCTCGTGTAATAACTTAAAGTCATTAGCTTAATAGGAATAGATTTATAATACCAAGCACCTCAATACCTAACCCCCACCCCTCTCCCACTTATCTGTAGGTCTGCATATAATATTCCAATGCGCTAGACGATATTTTATTTTCGATTGGTCATTTTGCCCGAAAAAACGAGATCGATAGTAATCGAGTCATTTCTTAACCCTTTAGGTATCTCAAAGAAAGACAATAGAAACATCGTCAAACAGGTAACAATGGAATTAATTAGGACAAGACGATACCCATAAGTGAGTATCTTTGCAGCGCATGAATCAAGTTTTCGCTCAAACTGGTCCTCAATAGCTTTCATTCTTTGTTTAATAGTTTGCGAAAATGAACTGTAATGCCTAAATACTTGAAAGGCAAAGAACCAACCTCACACCCAAAAATGCGATGATACTAACTATATTTCTCGTTTGTTTTACCAAAACAATATATTTCATTTTATGAAAGTTTATCTAGAGCCAAGACATCTGCTCGAAAATAGATAATATAAGTTTCATGTTTACGGCGTTGTTTGGACCGTGTTCAACAAACAAAATAGTATCACCGCATATTGTAATATCAAAACCCTTCCCTCGGCAGATGAGGTATAAGCCTTTGCCCTTGCTATAAGAAAAACCAACATGTCTGCTACAATATTAAAGAAGGACCGGAGACAACGGATCTTTCTTTTAGAGTCTAGAAAAACTGACCAATATCAACATTAACTCGGTTCCTGCACTTAGGAGCAAAACCTTTCATAGGAACGTAGTGTTTTTGGAAAGAAAACACAATTGAGTTTATCATAGGCCTTCTCGGAATCAATTTTGAAAAGACCCCATCCAACTTTTTCTATGAATTTCATGGATAGTTGAGTGCAATATAACCATTCCTTCAAGAAGATTCCTACTAGGGATAATAACAGACTGTGTTGGTCTAATCAGCGGCAACCGTCAAAATTCGATTAGTGTCCACTTCTTTAAAAATTGAAACTTACATTTAACACATAAATAGGTCTATATTACTACTTACATTTAAAAAATGAATACTTTTCAATACATTAAATCATGTGCAATGTTAAATGGCTTGCAAACGAGTTTGTAATGGAAACCGTGGGAAAGCCCTTAGACATAGCGCACGTTCCAATATAACTACGTGTGCGTGATGACAACCCCCATTGGCAAACCCCATATGGTAACGGTTAGGTAAACCGTGTGCGAAGAGCGATTTCAATCGTGTACCATTGGCTGATCTGTAACTAATGTCATCTTGACATTAGTACATTTGCTAAACAGATTGGTATCCTCTAGTATTATCCTCTAGTATTAAGTAACACCATCCTCTAGTATTCTCTAGTATTAAGTAACACCTAGGCTAAGTAACACCTTCTATTGACATATATATATTGAAAGTGACATCACACTTATATAAATTCAACTGTACTAATTTGTCTCTTTTACTATGGTTGGATAATCTAAGAGATACGGTTGAATGGATTATGTGTTTTCCTTATTATAAATTTATATCCCCATGTTTCTCTGATACAATTCAACGGGACAAATGTGAATAGACATCTTGATATAAACTTATTAACGAATTAAGAACTTCATATTTTTTGTATCTGTTAGCGAAATAAGTTTGTAAAATGAATTTATATGCACACACCAATATCGTTTATTGACAAAATATGTCAACCAGTATCGCGTGTAGAGCCATTCCATTCAGTTAGCACAGAATGATGCACAACCACTGGGTCCCGACAGCGCACCGATCCGTGGGACCTTTGCTGGGACGATCCATGGGATGAATTTATATATATACACTCTCTAGAGAATTCTTCTTTATCTCCACAATGAGAACGAAGTTGTCCACCCCTGAGTCATCAGTTTGTGGCAGTAGTTTGATCAATCTCTCTTTATATACTATCACGTTGTAGAACCATATGAGCTGCTTAACATGATTATGGTTAATTTTGTATTATCATCTTGGTGAATATTTTGATTTTGAGATGAGTAATGAGATGCAATTTTTAGTTCTTACTAGTTTGATTTTGGTTTTGAGATGATTAATGAGAAACCATAACATGATTATGGTCTATATTTAGTTTTTATTTGAGTGCCATATGTGTGCCACCATGCCAAAGAGAGATGTCAATTCAACCCATGAATCATGTTCCATCTTTTACAATAAGAAATACAGTAACTTTCACTTTACTTTAGAAATCTTTATAATTTCAGCTCTTAATTATTTTGAAAATCACAAACACATTTATTTTTGCATTTATTTTGCATGTTAGTTTGTTTCTCGTCATCAACGCTAAGTTTTCAGGCGCCTGCATTTAGTTTGCTTTACTGTACTTTGGGTGCAATATCATTTTAATAGTCGTGTGTCTAACAGTTGTTGTACTTTCTTGTTCTTGTATTTTTAATTGAAAATCATAAATCTTTTTAGTGTATTTATTTTTCATGTACTTTAAAAAAACACAAATAACTTATTTTACTTTCAGTAGTAAGCATAAACCCTTGTAATAACGTTGAAAAAGTGGAAAAGGATGAGATCAGGGCCTTTGAGCAATTACCAGGAGAATCTCTATTTGAAACTTAGGTTAGAATTTGCAAAATTTCATAAACATAATGCTAAGCTACAAACTCAAAGCTTGTGATGGGAAATTACATGAAGGGATAAAAGTTGGACCAAAGTTTTTCTTAATAGTATGGCTAATTGCAATTTGAAGTTCTGATTATACACAGTCAATACTTATAAATCCGTTTGGAAGTTTGGGTGCAACTGTGAGTCAATAATGAGCCAACATTGTAATAGCGGTGAATTCCCCAGTTATGTAGCATGCATTACAATTGAGATTCAGTCGCAAGTACCTGCTTTTGCATTCAAGTAATGCCCTTAATTCATCGGTTTTGGGCTATGTTTTATAAATAGCTTCGCCACAAAGACAAAAGGTCTCTCTAGTGCCTAAATGGTTGTGAGTGTACGTTGGCATCGTCTTTGGCAAAATCAAGTCCACCATGTTACCACTGACAGTACGCTCTACCATATGT
Source organism: Poa pratensis (assembly GCA_947311845.1). Taxonomy (NCBI): domain Eukaryota; kingdom Viridiplantae; phylum Streptophyta; class Magnoliopsida; order Poales; family Poaceae; genus Poa; species Poa pratensis. The sequence continues at coordinate 36,595,105 of CAMZMU010000108.1, read as the reverse complement.
TTTTTGGATACTCCTGGTTTAATAGTGCATCCCAGTGAAGGACCACCATATTTGTTTAACTTATATCTTTCCACTTGGATACCATAAGGCGGGCCTTGGAAAGTTTTTGCATAAGTATGGGGAATTCATAAGTTCCACCAGAAGTAGAGCACATATATAGGTGTTTGATTCCAAATATGTTACGCACAATGGAAGTGAACATGTTAGTAATGGAACCGTCTTCAAATATATATATATATATATATGGATAATCTACATAACAGATACATTGGGTGTCTTCCCCGGCAACAGGCTGGATGTGATAGCATCGTCCTTTGTAACTAGCTAGACTTGTAACTCCATTAGTCCAAACATTTTTTCATGTACAGGTACATGATTCGGCAGCTACTGCAGCCCGTGCTAATTTAGGGGAACCCCAGGCTAGTGAGTTACTCGAATGCTGCCAAGATATCAGTATCCTTGGTTTCATACTCTAGGGTGTCATAAGTCAATTTATAATCTTTAATGCCAGCTTGAAATACAACACTTGGTTTACTTTCTTTTTGTGGTAACATAAGTCCCTGCCTACAATTTTGAATTAAGAATTCCCAAAATAAAGGGATCTACTCGATGTGAGTTAGGTGTAGATCTAACTTTAGCAACAATATCATAAAGACGAAGAGCATATTCAAATTAACATAATATAAACTCATTATAGAAAATTGAGGGCATACTTAATTTAGTGATAATGTTTCATTCATACATATTGTGTGCACCCAGTGCATGTTCTATCCTACAGATATTCGATAGGAATTGAGTTGTTGTTATGGTAAGTTAACATGGTTCAATATTAAACTATCGATTTGATTGACCCAATCATCATTATTGTATACACTTTGATAGATAGAATGCAAACCCAAATAATTCCCTACTCCTCATTTTACAAGTTATTAATAGGCCCCTTACTTATTTTGAATGCAAATACCTAACTAAATAATAATAATAAGATTCTATGTTGATGACAATCTATGCTTCACAGTAGTATATATTTTATATATCGAAGTCCTAGATAGGAAAGTAGACTAGGCACAGATACCTAAAAAAAGCAACTTTAAACCAAACAACACTACCTATCCGAGTTCAACGGCAAAAAGCGGCGCCAGTTGTTCAAGTTGCATGCCTCCAAATTTCTGATACTACATGTGGAGCTAAAAAATGTCATCGGTATTGTCATGTGGAGAAAAAAAATTCTGATACGACGATCGACACTGCCATAGCGAGATGCAACTTCTTACAACACAAGCGGTCACGCCGTGCCACCGTTACCATGAACCGGAAACGCCCCCCGTGTACCTTCTCATTATGTTGTTTTTACGATAAGAACACAACCCCTCCCCCTTTAGTCGATATAGAAAACATTCTAGTGGTATCATTGTAAAGAAAAATTATGTCGACCACTGATAGATGGATATCATTGTAAAGACTTTCACTTTTTTCATGGCACAAACTATGCTAGTTGGAAACATAAAAGATAACACACCTAATTGCATTTAATCCTCTTTGTTGGAATGTTGTTGCGAGGTGCTATCACGTTCAAAATGAGAACACTCCAACCGTGTGAGAATTCAAGGAGATTCACCTCAACACTCAACCTTGTGATCTATTGCCTTGTGTGCTGAATAATTCAACCAGATCGATCAATGGCTTTGCCAATGCTGAGAAGATTTGGATACACTCCAAGAGATTCTGGAGGAAATATCTTCCGTCAGGGAGTCTAAGCTTGATATCTTGACTACCCAATTAGCCAAGTTTAGGGCATGGAGTGATATACTAAGGCTTAGCCTTCTCGCCAATGAGATCATCAGGCCTCGAAGCACGAAAATGACGAATCACTTTATTATAAGAGCATCTCCAACAGCCGCGCTACCGCGCCGCGCGCTAAAAACACTATCCAGCGCTGAAATAGCGTTTTCGCGCGCGGGGTGGGTATTTTGGTTTAGCAGTCGTGCTATACTTAATTTTGGGCGCCGCAAGCACCGCTCCAGCAGGCACGCTATACTCCAGCGCGCGCGGTGAGCGCAAACAACATTTTGCAATCAAACATAGACCAAGAAGATCAAACACACACTTTGAAATCAATAACAAATAGTATAATTATTATTACAACTCAAACAAATAGTTTTTGTTCAATACAACAAATGGTAAATGCAACAAATAGTTCAAACAATACAACAAATATGAATATAGAACATCAAACTAGTGGTGACCATTCCATGTCCACCACTCCTCGATTAGATCCTTTTAAAGATCATCATGTGCCTCGGTACGTCGAATGGCATGGTAAGAGGTAAGAAAGTAGGCAACCCTCTCTGCCCTCCTCCTCACTTGAACCGGATGTCCCATCAAGTCGTAGTGGGTGTAGTCTAAATCTTGTCCACGCTCATTCTCGATGATCATATTGTGCATGATCACACAAGCGGTCATGATGTACTAAAGCATTTTTTGATCCCAAAATCTAGCCGGCCCTCTCACAATAGCAAATTGGGCTTGCAAATCCCAAATGCCCTCTCCACATCTTTCCTAGCCGCCGCTTGTGCATTATGGAAATCAACATTTTTCTTACCTTGGAGATTTTTAACCGGCTTCACAAATGTTTGCCGCCTTGGGTAGATGCCATCTGCAAGATAATAGCCATAATTGTACGTACGGCCATTTGCTACAAACTCCACCGGTTGAGTTTCACCATTTACAATCTTAGTCATGAGTGGTGACTTGTGAAGAACATTTATGTCATTGCAAGCTCCGGACATACCAAAAAAAGCATGTCATATCCAAGTCTCATGATCGGCCACTGCTTCGAGGATTATAATGGAGTCCTTTTTGTGACCTTGGAATTGTTCTCTTATGCAGGTTATCTAAAGGTTGATGCCAAGGTTTTTAACGATAAAAATTGTTCTCTTATGCAGGTTATCTAAAGGAGTACAACGACACTCCGTTTGTGGTCTCAGTTGCAACGTGTGGGGAATCGAGACCTGTTTATGGAGGTGTGTATAAGACTGGAGGATACGGCGAGAGACTTTTTATCCTAACATGGATGGCAGCATAATATGCGGATTGGCCCTCCACCGTCATAGGCGTTATTACAATTTCTAATTATGATATGTAATTCGCCTTTTTATGTTTTCAAACTACTAAACTCTTATCGGCTGTGTACATCGTTGTTATGCAGAGGCTGGGTGTAATGCTTAAACCTTTTAAATAATAAAACTCCCTTTATCAAAAAAATGGTGTATGCAATGTCTATGTATGTGTTCATGTCTGTTGTTTGAACTAACCAGTGTATGCATGGTTCGTAGTTTGAATTATGACTTACGTTTCTCAAGATTTGAACATGTTTTTGACCCTTTTTTTTTCCTTCGAGCATATGCTACGGCTCAAAATTTCTCGTGTTTCCTTTTTTTCGAGCATCTGCTATGTTGGCCGATATGGTTCGTGCCGCGATGTGCGCAGTAATGTGCGGCTTGTCTGCCTACCCGTGGCTTCCTTCTCGGTGTTGGCTCCACCACTATACACGGGCGATGCATGCATGCAAGTCTCCTTCTCCGACCTGTACAACACACTACTTAGGGCGCGTTTGGTAGCTCGTGTTGACTTTTGAGCTCCGTGGGGGCAGGCCCTCTAGGGCCAGGTCTGGCAAATTCACCCTCCCGGCCATGTTGTGCAAGTTGTTTGGTAGCCCGCATGTCTCCTGGCCAGGGTTGTCATATGCAGCTGACCAAACAACATGCTTGTGTTTCCTGTGATAGTTAGTCTCACCTTCTTCCACATGGGTTGAGTTACCTCCCACATCACCAAACTTGAACAGTTCTAAGTGACAAATACATGCTGACGGAAGAATAAGCAAGGCCGGACGACGCAGACTTGGCAACCGCATCGATCCTCTAAGCAGAAACTAGTTTACACAAGACAGCAACAAGAACATACTGTCATGTGATCATGTCTTTTTTTAACAAAGCAACTCTTGTCCTGCCTACTAAAATATGTACCGCATTCCATTGCTTCTTCACGGGGGAACAGTAGTACGGCCGTACATGAGCTGGCTAGGGCGTCTGAGAGCATCTCCACCGGGGCCAAATGACCATCCAAAGTTTCATTGAGGGTCCAGACGTTAAAATCGGCCACCAGCGGCACCCGTCGGGCCGAGCGCAATCATGTCTGGCACACTTAAAAGGACCTCCAAGTTTGGAGGCCTCTCGGGGGTGCCGGACATGGGGCGGACATGGCCTTCGATAGGTCTGGCTCGCCCGTCATACACACAGCGCGGTGTGACCTGATTCATTCGCTCCCCCACCCTCCTTCTTTTTCCTCTCGCTGGGATTCGCACCATCGCCGCCACTCTCGCCTCCGCCTGCTTGATTCGCACCTCGGGGCCCAAGCCGCAGCGCTCACGCAGCCGCCGCTCCCCGCGGGTTTCCGACCTCGTCTAGCGCTGGCGCAACTAATTCAAGCCGCTACCCTTGTCTTTCATGGTCGCTAGATGAAATGTGTGAGATCATGAGTGCTTGTGTTATCATGCACAACATGATCATTGACAGCGGACGAGATACGAGGAAGCAACTGGTCAACGAAGTGTTCGATCTCCAGGGGCCTATGGCCCATCCATAGCCGGGCGTGCCGATGCAGTATGAGAGTTTCTTGCCATGCATTGGGAAATTCGTGATGGAATAACACATACCTGTGGGCTATCAAAACGACTTAGCCGGCGACGGTTTGATATGTCATGTTTTAAACTTCAATTCGTATTCATACCTTACATTTGAATTTGAACTTGTCTTATAATAATATACTTTTCTATCTTCGATTCGTATTGAAATGCAAGAACTTGGGTTCTATCACCGATGTGGTTTAGATGAATAAAAAATTGTAGTGCTTGTTTTGGGTGCGCCGCTGTGAACGGCACCCCCAATTGGCCGGACACATGTCCGGCACCCCAATTGGGCCTCAATTGGGGGTGTCGGACACCGATTTGGAGGCCCCCGGTGGAGATCAGAGACACCGATGAAAAGCGGGAGGACAAGTAGATGATGCGCTTCTTTTGACTGATGCTTGGATTAATTACCTTTCGCTTTTCGCATCTCTCTCCGTCCACCTGTACTGTATTAGTTTCGCCGACCTACTCCCTAACTCACGGGTCCATGGTGGAGTGGAGTATCTAGCACCCGTCTCCGTCTATGGAGACAAAACCGTTGCTTCTTCGATTGCGGAATGTGATTTTGGAGCCGCGTAGCTACCACCATCACCCTGTATATAATCGTCAAGACGTATGCATGCAGTGGCAGCATCAACCATAGCTCCCTCCGAATCCTAGCTAGAACCTTCTACTTGTGATATCCAAAGTGATATTACACTTATATATATGGAACCACGGTATACTTTGTCTCTTTTATCATGGTTTGGTTTAAATGTGTTACTGTTATTTGAACTAGCAAGGTGGCCCTCGCAAATGCGAGGGCATTGTCTTTAGCGTATTATACTCCCTCCGTTCGGAAAAGGATGTCACAAAATGGATGTATCTAGACAAATGTTAGTGCTAGATACATCCATTTTCGTGACATCCTTTTCTGAACGGAGGGAGTATATGTTTGTGAAATAAATTTTGATAGAAACTGGAAAGATGAAATTTAAATCATAACATTTTATAATTGTCGTGAATATTATGGTAGATAAAATATCAGATATGTGGAATCTTTTAATTTATGGAGTTAGCTATGCTTCCATTTGCAAAAGTACCATGTCACATGTCTCAGAAGTTCATTTACTTTTAATTGTAAGCAGTGTTATTTTATAGGAAATGCTAGACTTACGGAATTATACTTACAGACAACCCTTACGGAAGGACGTGTAAACAATTGGTTCATGCAAATAGCTGAGCCTCCGTGATTTCAGTGATGTGCATCCTCTAGCTGCTTTCCACGTGAGTCCGTAACCATGATTTTGTAAAAAAATATCCCGTATGTGTTATTTTATTGATGCCTCCGATCCATACGAAGTGTCGCAGTTTTGAACTAACCTCCGTTCAAAATTGTGACACTTATTTTGGATCGAAGTGAGTATATGTTTTTACTCTCTACCCGCCATCACCCGTAATTATTGTAGTCTCTCGCTAACACATTACTTCTTGTCATGTAACAATGGGTACATAGACTTAGATTCCACATAGATTCATGCAACCTACTGAAGTTAAGGAAAATACTTGGATTGTACATAGTTTCAGCATTTTAATCAATCAACAATTTACTTCAAGTCATCTCACAAATAAATTGCACCACAAAATTTAGCCAACGGGTTATTATCGCTCCTTGCAACATCCTCATAGCACTCAATACTTTATGTCGATTAAAGATGATTACTCTATTGAATATGAGTTGACGTTCCTATCAATAGCGGGCCAATACTGATACCTTTGTCAATCTAAAAACTACTCGACTCAAGTCTTCAATGGACAATGTAGTGTATACATGGGTAGTGGGCTCGTGAGTAAATCTACATCGTAGTCAATAATTCTAAAAAATAGTTATCAGATTAACGTTTTATTTTCAGTCATGCACACACACACATATATATGAGTACATTTTTATCACCACATTCTAGCTAGCTAGTGTAAGTAATTCCAGTTCTTTGGCGCAAATTGGTTTCCTTATCCTATTTCATGGAAACAAAAGGAAGGAAACATTAATGTCTTGACGATAGGGTAAGCTTCGTAGGATCAACTTTGATTTTATAAACGGGCGCGGCTTGGTTATGATGAGCTTTCAAAAAATTAGGGGGTGCAACTTGTTATTTATTTTATTTACCATCCGAAGAGGCATATGCCTTGACACGATAGAGTTAGCCAAGTACGATTTTTTAAATTGTGCGATCTAGTTTTTCCTTTGCAAACTGGACCAGATTGCAACGTATGGCTCTAGAATTGCATGCTATATGCGTTTAGGAATTTTAAATTGTGCGATCTAGTTTTTCCTTTGCAAACTGGACCAGATTGCAACGTATGGCTCTAGAATTGCATGCTATATGCGTTTAGGAAGAAAAAAAATTGCATGCTATACAATCGTGTGGCTGGGGGATTCCTTCATGCGGTTTTTACTTGGCAGGACCCACCAGGAAAGGAGCACACGATCAGATCTAATTAAATCTCAGTTTTTTTCTTTTAGCAATCACGTTCCGGTCAAGATACGCATATTTTTTTTTAGGTACGTATATTACTTAACCAAGTGACATATCTTCTCAACATAAGTCGTGTCAGATGTGTTACGTAACTTTTTGAAAAAATCTCAGCCATATATTTTAGATCTAACTACTATAATTAATTTAGATGATGTGGCTTAACGTGGTGTCTCTATTTATAACTCATTTTGCTTTTAGTATATAATAGATGTGTTACTGTTATTTGGATTTTGTTTAATCCGATAGGGACATATGAGTTCGGTAGCCACAAAGTGAATTTGTGCCGGTGCTATTAATTAGCTTCATGGTGGTGGCCGGTGGGGGGCTCATCAGAGATTTGATTGCAGATCGCTGCCAAGATGTGCGGCAGCAGTAATGTCCATCAAACAGGGCCCAAGAAGAGGAATATGCGATAGGGCCCATCGACGACGCAGACCTAGCAACAACCGCATTCTTTTATGAGGCCCTAGTCTCAGCGTCCATGGTCTAAAGCAAAATCAGTTTACACGAGACGCATGCTCCATTTCCCGTGTCTTCACGAGGGTACAGTACGTACGTGTATAGGCCGTGGCATGCACGGACGGAATCTGCAGAATTTGGAGCTGTGGGAGTGGAAGACGGTGGCGGGCTCGAAGAGTCGTGTGTAGCTCGGGCCAAGAAAAACCATAGAGGTGGAGAATGATGTACCCTGCAAATTTTCAACTCCAAATATTTTGTATTCCGGCCTACACGAAAATGACAGATTCCTGACAGATCTGAAAAAATATTTTGTATTCCGGCCTACACGAAAATGACAAATTTCTGACAGATCTGAAAAATTACCGGCTCATATTCAGAGATTTTTCATTTTTACACAGCGCAAAATACAAAATATTTCGCATTAATATTTTGCACACTGGTGGATATCATCGTTATCTACATCCGGAAAAAAATTCAGATTTTTTTAAAACTTTAATGTATCGTTTTTTAGTTTTTCAAAAAAACGGGCTACATGTAGCCCGTGCTACAAAACGCCTCTCTCGGTGGGGCTGCGGTACAGCTGCTGCAGAGGCTTCACCCGAAGTGGGATGTCGCCATGCACTCACCGTCCGATCTGGCTTCCGATCAAACGGTGGTGACTCACTCGCCTGTACCCACTAGTACCTACTATGTGACATCGACGACGTGAGAGAACAAACGGTGGTGATTCGGCTTGCAAAGCGAATCACCACCATATGTTCACTGTATATACCCACTGGCTTTGCATTCACTATATATTATCACGTGCAAACGTATAATCCGTCCGTGGAGGCAAAACCGTTGCTTGGATTTACCGAATGTGAGATGCGAGACCGTGGAACACAATAAAACATAGGGATGGCCGGGTTGGATGAAGCGTCTACTATGTTACTACACATTGGGCCAAATCGGTGGTGGTGTCCCCCCCCCCCCCCCCCCCCCCCCCCCTTCTCCCTTCTCCTGCGAGGATGGATTAGGTGGTAGGCTCCTCTCTGTAGATAGTAGTTATAGGACTAGACCAAATTATGATAACCAATACTACTACTTGCGTCCTATGGTTTCCGCAATTGAAGAAAAGTAGATACATCAACCATATTATTGGACATGTGCAAGATGTCACTTTCCCCTAGGCAAGTTAACTTATATTGATAAAATTGGTGGTCCAAATTAGAGACACTACCGATAAATAAATTAATGTGACTCGTGAGGTACAACAATTATTAGGAAATAATAGTGTAGCTATGAGTTCTACAAATGGGTTGATGGGAGGAATGGAATTGATTGACACGGTAGTTCTTCTTAATGTTAAGGTCGTGGAAGCTACTCTGAGACGGATGTTTTAACGACGTGAATAGATCTACACCTGCCTTTATCGCGTTATCTACGAAATTATCCATCTTTGAAACAGGTATTAAGGTCATCAATATTTTGGCTCCTTGTTGACGTGGAGTAAAAAATAGAACTATTTGAAACAATCAAATGCAAGATGTTTGGTGAACACGGCGCGCAGGCTGAGCACCGTAGCAATACTGGTTTGCACTGTTTGCGAAGGATTTGTATAATCTGAACATTGTTATTCACCCGGACATTGTCATTCCAAGTTTGCAATCTCACCGTTTATCAAAAGTTCCTGTGCATGCGCTAGAAATAAAGCATTTATCGTACTTTAAAAATATGTTACTACATCATTGATGCTTAATGTGACAAAGTGCCCGCTGCCGAGCAGTCTTGAACTTCTTCCATTCGCCTAGGACGCCCCGAAGACGCTTGAGCTTCACACGCAGGCCCTTGAGGCAGTTGCCGTGGAAGGTGGAGAGCCGCCGGAAGTCCATCTTGGGCTGGCAGAAGCCGCCGCAGTAGGCCGTGTCGATGAAGTGCACCGTCACGTCGAGCCGCAGCGAGAGCTCGCGCTTCACCCTGTCGAACACGTCCTGCTCGTTCAGCCGCCCCGTCCTGGCCTCGTACCAGCCCTTGAAGAAGCTAATCGTCCTCGCGTTGGACCTGGCGTAGACGAAGCCGCCATTGGCCTGCTTCTGTAGGTCGTAGGGGTCCTTGCCGAAATACTTATCGCTAGAGATGGCGATGTCCGCGCCCAGCGGGATGTGCAGCAGCGCGTTCCGGAACCATACGATGTCCACATCCTGACAGATCGATGAAGAGTTGTGCATCAGCATGCGATCATTGTGAACACGCGCACTCGCTCCGTTCCAAATTAGATTACTTCTATTTACCAACATGTGAATGTATCTAGACATGTTAAAAGATATATCCACATTTGAAAAATAGAAGTCATTTAATTTAGAACGGAGCGAGTACGTAAGTACCAATGGCGTATGGCTCACCGTGAAGACGAAGCCGTAGCCGAGCTCCAGGACACGTGTCTGGAACTTGTTCCTGGCCCACATCATCTCGAGGTAGTCCTTGCTCATGAATGGCTGCTCCCCTGTAAGGTTCATGCCGCCCCCTACGTCCAACCAGTAGCATAGCGGGTGCACGAGCTTGCACTGCTCGAAGGCCTTGTCGTCGACGGTGACGATGATGAGGTGCTTCAGCAGGGGTTCGGTCTTGTCGCCTACGCGGAAGCTCTCGAGGAAGAGATCGAGGAGGGAGCCGGCCGCCGTCCAAGCCATGTTCGTGAAGGTCATGATCACGGTGTTGTCTTCCATGGCTGCGATTCCCAGTAGCTCGGAAAGGCCGTCGTCTTCAGGTGTACTAAGAGTGATTGCAGCAGCCTGGAGCCCGATCATAGACGCACATGGCACATATGCAAGTATCGTTCGTGCAAGTATTAGGCCATCACAAATGCAAGCTGTTTCGAAATCGAGATGCTTGAACACCGTTGTTTATTTATAAAAGTAAGGTACATTTCCATTCAAGAAATATAAGCACCGGTGTTTAAGAAAAAGAAAAAATAACAGATTTATTCTTTTAAGCTCCTTGTATTGCTTGCCTTACATACACACAAAATAGAACTAGGAAGTCGAGACAGAAGAAGCTAGGAACATACAATTAGCACTCAACTCAGTGTTTTCACCTTGCTAGTTCGCTAGATTCTTAACTAGCAAGATTTCACAATAATGTAAACTCCACAATTATAAGGATCTTCCCCGGTTATCTGAGATGTCCAAATGATTTATGATCTATGCATAAATTATCAATAAATTTCAATATCAATGCATCATTGATAACTTCTGAATTTATGTAATTTATTTTTAGATTCATATACTAACAAGAAACTATTGTTCATGCATTGACAACAAAAAATTAAAACCACACATTAACATTTTTCTTAGTTTTACCAATACATCAATTAGTAAGAATATATAATATCGTTCGTTAGATGCAAAATCGAAGATCAAGAATAATATGGTATAAGGCATCCAATGAAACATTCCATTGTACATGAAACAACGGGAGAACATACTAGACTTTTTTTGCCATTTTGGAGATTGGGAGATCTAATATCTCGGCTCCGTTATAGAAATATTTAACCTGGTCCTTGACTTTGCAATATATTGTCTTCCACCCCTCCCAGTCGGTTTAAACGCAATGACTATTCATGTAGAAACGTGCCACTGGAGAGCATTGTGTTAAATTCCATGTAAGATAAGAATTAGATAGCTTCGAATGGTCCTTAGTTCCAGTATATGGGTCGGCTCAGGATGCGCAGAGGCCCGATTTTTTGACTGAGCTACACTACTCTTTTGTGAGTCAGAATCACTTCCTATTCTTGTAGGAGGGGATTTCAACATTTTACGTCGCTAGGAAGACAAAAAAAATGATAACTTCAAAACATGATGGCCTTTTATTTTTAATACAATCACAAGTGTTAGCTTTCTCAGGTCGACAAATTACTTCGGAAAATGTAGAGCAACGCCAACATACGGTATTAGAGGTAAAATGCTGATGTGGCACTATAGTTAATGAGTCAAAAACTAAAATAGCTATCACACATGATCATAAGCAAAACGTATTATTCCAATCACATGTAATCTTGAAACCCAAATCATTAAAAGAAAGTTCACTTGCATACAACACTTAAGAGCAAGGAGAAAATACTGTCGACAACCTGCTATATCTTGGTGCAGTGTATCACCAGTGTTAATGATCAGTATTTATAATATTTATTACTCCCTCCATTCCAAACTATAAGATGTTTTACATATTTTAATATGGACTAAATACGGAATAATATGAGTGAATCTACACACAAAAACGCCTCTAGTGCATATGAATCAGTAAAAAGTTAAACCATATTTTGGAACGAATGTAGTAGCTATAAAGATGCAGTAATTTATTAATTTATGTCCCACTATACACACTCATAAAGTTTTATGTACTCCATTTAGCTCTTATATTTCAGAAACGGCTACAGTTGGCTCTTATTGTACGGTGCGCTTCTCTTCCTTACTCTTCTCTCTTTCAATTTATGGGAAATAGTGGGCTACCCTGGTGGGTAGCTACGCACCCTCATCCAACCCTAGGATCGTCTATAGAGAGCACATAATTCTAACGCGAGAGCACGCAACAAACAAAACGGCGTCACAACGAGAGCACGTTGCAGAAAATATACTCACATGAAGCCACCGGCCCACCTTTTTATTCCTCTCTACCTTCACCGTACGCTTCTCTCTCCTTCCTTCTCTCACACCACCCAGATCCCTACCACCATGCTGCAGCAAAGCTCCTTGGCCGGACGTCGATGCCGGATGGAAGCAGTTGAGGGGTAGGCTCATACGTCGGATATGGAGGTGCGGTGACGGCGGGCGAGCGGCCATTCGGGCTCTCCTCGCCGATCTGGTCCCCTTGGTCACCCCTGCCGATGGGGGCGTTGCGGCTTGCCGGAGCCAGAACAATCTAGCGCCTCTCTATTCTGATTTTCATTTTTTTTCACAACTTCGTAAAGATCCATGCAAACTCCGCCTATGTTGTCTCAACATAGCCGGTCCCAAGCCCGGATAAAGGAGGAGGGTTGTGATAGGCTTGGCAAGCCAACGGAAAAAACCCAGCCACTCTTATGGAGATGAAACCCAAAAGAACCTCGTTGGGGCGTAACCCTCTTAGCGACGCGCCATATCGGAACCCGGGTGTGGTGTCAAATGGGCAAGGGCCGGGCCGCCACCCCCTTGGTGGCGCGCCGTATCTTGATCTGGATACGGTGATAAGTGAGTAAGGATCGGGTCGTCGCATCCTTAGTGGCGCGCTGCATCGACGCCCGGGTGTAGTGAAAAATGAGCAAGGGTCTTCGCATTTGACTCGACGAGTGCGGAGGGTAAGGAAGTTAGCCGAGCCTAGGAGGATCCGCTTAGGTAGCTGGAACGTAGGGTCCCTGACGGGCAAGTTACGGGAGTTAGTTGATACGGCGATAAGGAGGCGTGTTGATGTCCTATGCGTCCAAGAGACCAAATGGAAGGGACAGAAGGCGAAGGAGGTGGAGGATACCGGCTTTAAGCTGTGGTACACGGGGACAACCTCAAACAAAAATGGGGTAGGCATCTTGATCAACAAGAGCCTCAAGGATGGAGTAGTGGACGTCAAGAGGCAAGGAGACCGGATTATCCTAGTCAAGCTAGTTGTTGGGGAGTTAGTTCTCAATGTTATCAGCGCGTATGCCCCGCAAGTAGGCCACAACGAGAGCACCAAGAGAGAGTTCTGGGAAGGTCTCGAGGACTTGGTTAGGAGAGTACCTACTGGTGAGAAGCTCTTCATAGGAGGAGACCTCAATGGCCATGTGGGTACATCTAACACAGGTTTTGAAGGGGTGCATGGGGGCTTTGGCTATGGCATCAGGAACCAAGAAGGGGAGGATGTCTTAAGCTTCGCCCTAGCCTACGACATGGTCGTAGCTAACACCCTGTTTAGAAAGAGAGAATCCCACCTAGTGACTTTTAGTAGTGGCCAACACTCTAGCCAGATTGATTTTGTCCTCTCTCGAAGAGAAGATAGACGCGCTTGCCTTGATTGTAAGGCGATACCTGGAGAGAGTGTTGTCTATCAACATAAGCTGGTGGTGGCTGACTTCCGTTTTTGGATTCGTGTCCAGCGGGATAAGCGCCCAAAAGTTGCTAGAACAAAGTGGTGGAAATTAAAGGGAGAGGCAGCTCAAGCTTTTAAGGAGAGGGTTTTTAAGAGGGCCCTTGGGAGGAAGGAGGCGATGCAAACAGTATGTGGATGAGGATGGCGACTTGCATTCGGAAGATTGCATCAGAGGAGTTTGGGGTGACCAGGGGAAGTAGAAGGGATGCTAAGGATACCTGGTGGTGGAACGTTGAGGTCCAGAAGGCTATTAAGGAGAAGAAGGACTGTTTCAGACGCCTATACCTGGACAGGAGCGCAACCAACATGGAGATATACAAGGGGGCAAAGAAGGCGCAAAGCGAGCGGTGAGCGAGGCAAGGGGTCGGGCGTATGAGGACCTCTACCAGCGTCTAAACACGAAGGAAGGCGAAAGAGACATCTATAAGATGGCGAAGACGAGAGAAAGGAAGACGAGGGATGTCAACCAAGTCAAATGCATAAAGGACGGAGCGGATCAACTCCTCGTGAAGGACGAAGAGATCAAGCGTAGATGGCGAGAGTACTTCGACGACCTGTTCAATGGAGAGAATGAGAGCTCTACCATTGAGCTAGACGATTCCTCCGATGATACCAGCCGACGCTTTGTGCGGCATATCCAGGAGGCTGAGGTTAGGGAGACTTTGAAGAGGATGAAAGGAGGCAAGGCAATGGGCCCTGATGGTATCCCCATCGAGGTGTGGAGAGGCCTTGGAGACATAGCGATAGTATGGCTAACTAAACTTTTCAACCTTATTTTTCGGTCTAACAAGATGCCCGAAGAATGGAGGCGGAGTACATTAGTGCCAATCTTCAAGAACAAGGGGGATGTTCAAAGTTGCACTAATTACCGTGGAATCAAGTTGATGAGCCATACAATGAAGCTATGGGAGAGAGTCATTGAGCACCGTTTAAGAAGATTGACAAGCGTGACCAAAAATCAATTTGGTTTCATGCCTGGGAGGTCTACCATGGAAGCCATCTTCTTGGTACGATAACTTATGGAGAGATACAGGGAGAAGAAGAAGGATCTTCATATGGTGTTCATTGACTTGGTGAAGGCGTATGATAAGATACCACGGAATGTCATGTGGTGGGCCTTGGAGAAACACAAAGTCCCAACAAAGTACATTACCCTCATTAAGGATATGTATGATAATGTTGTGACAAGTGTTCGAACAAGTGATGGCGACACCGATGACTTTCCAATTAAAATAGGACTGCACCAGGGGTCAGCTTTGAGCCCTTATCTCTTTACTTTGGTGATGGATGAGGTCACAGGGGATATACAAGGAGATATCCCATGGTGTATTCTCTTTGCGGATGATGTGGTGCTAATTGACGATAGTCGGGCGGGGGTTAATAGAAAGTTAGAGCTGTGGAGGCGGACTCTAGAATCGAAAGGTTTTAGGCTTAGTAGAACCAAAACTGAGTACATGAGGTGCAGTTTCAGTACTACTAGGCACGAGGAGGAAGAGGTTAGGCTTGATGGACAGGTGGTACCTGAGAAAGACACCTTCCGATATTTGGGGTCTATGCTCCAGAAGGATGGTGATATCGATGAAGATGTGAGTCATCGAATCAAAGCTGGTTGGATGAAGTGGCGCCAAGCTTCTGGCGTCCTCTGTGATAGGAAAGTGCCACAAAAGCTAAAAGGCAAGTTCTATAGGACGGCGATTCGACCTGCGATGTTGTATGGCGCAGAATGTTGGCCGACCAAGAGACGACATATCCAACAGTTAGGTGTAGCGGAGATGCGCATGTTGAGATGGATATGTGGCCACACAAGAAAGGACCGGGTTAGGAATGATGATATACGTGAGAGAGTTGGGGTAGCACCAATTGAAGAGAAGGTTGTCCAACACCGTCTAAGATGGTTTGGTCATATAGAACGTAGGCCTCCGGAAGCGCCATTGCATACCGGACGGATAAAGCGGGATGAGAATGTTAAGAGGGGTCGTGGTAGGCCAAACTTGACATGGAGGAGTCTGTTAAGAGAGATCTGAATGATTGGAATATCACCAAAGAACTAGCCATGGATAGGGCTGCGTGGAAGTTAGCTATCCATGTGCCAGAACCATGACCTGGTTTCGAGATCTTATGGGTTTCAACTCTAGCCTACCCCAACTTGTTTGGGAAAAAAGGCTTTGTTGTTGTTGTTGTTGTTGTTGTTCGTAAAGATCCATGCATGATGTGCTCCCATATTTGTTGCAATTTTCTTCATGTACGAGGTGTTCCCAGATTTGGGATTTACACAGGTTGGTCAAGCACCGTTAATTTCTTGAAGCGGCACTTGATCTGCCGCGCAGACGGCCGTTTTTTTCTTGATCTTTTTTGGTTTGTTCCAGATCCAAAATCACGTTGGTCATCTAGATCCACACGCTGTATATGGAGTATTTGTGATCTAGGATCGAATGGGATTTCAGACCGTACTTGATGGGCCTCCTTTCTCGTTTCTGTTTTGTTTTTGGCTGCACAAGTGTGTTTGCAGCAGGGAAAGAAGCACATCATGTTTCATGCATTCAGAGTGGTACATGCTTTGAATTGATCTTGTTTTTGAATCATGGAGTATCTATCTCAGGACCAAGGATTTATCCATGATTTGAGTTGATGTTTTGATTTTGGATCCGCCATAAAAGCTACAGATTTTCTGATCTCAACTTCCCTTATTTTAGTCATCCCCTTGATATTTCTGTATCAAATTAATTTCGTATGTCTCTTCCTTCAATGGTTTTTTTCAATGGTTCTTGTCCCAAATCTTTCTAGATCTGAACGTGTTTTGGGCTTTGTAAAAATGTCCTGTCCTCTAGCAGATCTTTTCTGGAAAAAAATGGATCATGAATATCCATCAGTTGTATTGGCGATGCATTTAAGAGGACTTCGCTGGGGAATTTCGTCCTCCACCGGATCTGCTATCCCTGGCCCGTGCTTTCCGGCGCCGTACGTGCCGAGGACTGACGCCGCAGACTAGATGCGACAACTCGGGAAGCTTGCCGAACTGGTCTTCTAATTAGAGCATGATGCTTGCTGTATGACAAATGTGTGTTTGTTCATGCCATGGTAGGCGTAAACATCGTGTAACTCTGTGTGAAAGCTTCTGTTTCCATGGATTGGATCCTAATTAGAAATTCTGTTCCATTTAGGACACTGGACAATTTGACTGGTCAATGTTTTGCATTCACGCCGGTGTTTCAAAAGATTTTTTGATTAACAGGAGAAATTTTGTAACCTTTGTTAATTTCCTGGTAGGGATCCAAACGTACTGTTAACCTCTTAATCTCTGCTAATGTCTTGGTCCAGATACAGTTTATTATAGTAAAATGTATGGTGGATTTCATCTTTTTTATTATGCAAAATTATCAAGCTCCAGTATATCAAGCTCGAAAAAAGCATAAAACTAAAATATTTAATTCTGGAAGAATTTTTTTGGTTGACTAAAATATTTATTTCTTGCATTAATTTGGTTGTGGACACACGTTGAAAAAATTGACCATGGACACAAAATTGGCGCAGAAAGGCCTACCGAAAAGCAACACGGGGTAAAAGTTAAAACAGCTGTTCACTTGCTCTATGTTGAGGCGGTGGGGTCCGCTGCACAAACAAAACACACCATCAGACAGAAAGTTTCACGGGACACAATCGTCGTGGCAAATTTTCTGCAAACGAAACCCACTTCGTATGCATGTAAACGGAAGGCAGAGACGCCGTCAACGCACAACACACACTATCTAACACAGCCCACAGCATAGTGATCAGATACTCTCTATATCCAAGGGCTGGCAGGGTATGCACAGCTATCCACCCGGGTAGAAAATCCGCATCGTTCAATTTATATCGTTATGACCTGGTTACATCATTTTATTATACTTGTTCCAGGAGACAAGTCATTGGGTTGGTTGTTTCTTGGCAGTGTGAAGCACAGTGCAAGTGGCGAGGCCAATAGTTTGTACGTGAACTAGGCAGGTGGTTAGCTACTCCCTCCGTTTTATGTTAAATGACTCACTTATATGTATATATGGATGCATCTAGACATGTTCTAGACGTGTTTTAGTGTTTGATACATCCGTATATATATCTCTTATAAAGCAAAACCCCACTAAGTGTATTAATTATTTTCCTATCTCAACATGCAAACTATCCACATCACTCACTATTTTGGCCAATTAATTGTCCATGTCATCTCCACTAACAATAATTAATATAGTTTTCATGCAACCTATCCATGTATTTTCTAATTATTTTCTATCTCAATATGCAAACTATCCACATCACTCACTATTTTAGTCAATCAATTGTCCATGTCATCTCCACTACCAGCAATTAATATAGTTTTCATGCAACACATCCATGTATTTTAAGCCATAAAATTGTCCACATCACAAATATTTAGTACTCAAATATTCAACAATTTTACACGATCTATATTTAGTGTATCCATTGTTTTGATCAAGTGAATATTGACAATTGGATATTTCATGCATCTTGTACCCATTTCATTTACATTTTCTTAAGAGATTGTCGCTGCAACGCGCGGAGTATTCTTCTAGTCTACATATATGTGGAACGGAGGGATGCATGCATGTAGTTGGCTTCGTCGCAAGTGGTGATCGAGTGCATGCAAAGCTAACTGGATTCGAACGGTGGGTGTGGATCGGATCCCATGGACTGTTGTTGTCAGGGACAGGAAAACGCACACACGCACACACTCCAGAGAGAAACACTCACGATGGAGGACGCAAGGAGCTGAGCAAAGTTCTGGTTATTGGCTTGCTACTTGGTGCTTCGAAACCGATACAAGGATACCTATTTATACTAGTACGGGCTGGTAAGGTAATCACTAGCTAAGGTGTGAATAGGTGACCAGGAGTCAAGCCGCCCTGTCTTCTGCAATCTATCCTGACTACTGCTGCTGCCACTTGCTCTGAGCTCTTGTTATATGCTGCCGGGTGCTTGAGTAGCAGCGTAGATACTTGACTTTGGTGGCTCACATTCACACCCCATGCACAGACTACTACATCACGTATGCATGTGTGTACTGCATGTGCTTAGCAACCAAGTTTGCTTAGGCTAACATGGACGTACCTTGAAGCTGAGATCTTCCTGTTGGGTTCCATTGCTGCGCGAGACAAGCTCGAGTTGGCCCGTCCCGCAGGACGAGGAAGGCGACAGCAGCAGCAAGCTGCAGGCCGTGGCGGCCAAGGCTGCCGCCATGACTAAACACACGAGCTTCGTCGCGGTGAACATGGCGAAACCAGTATGGAATTAATACGCGGCGGAAGAATGTCCAACGTACGGATGTGGATAACAACGGATAGTATGAGTGTTTGGACAGTACACGAAGAAGCGTCTCCATGTTTTCATCGTCTGGCACCTTTTATTTCGGCCGCTCGGTCCCTTCTTGAAATGCCGTCCACACACTTCTCTTTCGCCGGCATCCCCGCACCGCATCATCTCCTTCTTCTGCCCACACCACCAGGCCATTGTTGTCGCCATGTAGATCATGCTAGCTCACATCCACCGGTATACCTCACCACTGCACCGGAGCCACGCATCGACCATTGCGCTGAGGACCAACCCTTGCTTCGCGCGCCTCCGCCTTGCAACTCACAAGTAGATCAGTCCCTTCCCGAGAACGCAGAGGGTCGACGCGCCCGTTTGGAACCAGTCGTCACCACGTACGTCCACCACCGGCTGCTGTGCCGGATGCAACAATGATAGTTATCGATTCTGGTGAAGATTAGAGTTTACTAGCAAAAATGGCCGTGCGTTGCCAGTTTACAAGTCAACCAGTCAGAAAACAACAACAACAATAATAATAACCGACAAACAGTTTCATTGAGGTCGTCAAAATGACTGCACGACATGCTACTAATCGTATGAATAAATTTGTTAATCCGTATCGTCGAATTTCATTATAAAATCTGAAAAGAGATACAAGTTACGTCCTTCTATCATTTTGAAAACGTAAGAATCAAATCAAATGGATCCATCTTATCCTGAGCGAAAACATCAATTTATTTATTACAATAGTTTCCTTTAAAAAAAAGAAATCAGAATGCTTTGAATGTGTTACTATTATTATTTGAATTTTGCTTAATCTGATGGGAACATATGAGACCGGTAGCCAAAGTGAATTTTGCTTAATCTGATGGGAACATCTGCAACGCGCGGAGTATCACTAATTACATGAAAGACAGTCCGTTTCTCGCCTCCTCCGCGCTACAGTACCTACAGTTCTTCGATCCCAGCCGTCGCCCGGCGATCGGACGGTCCACAGAGCACATCCGTGACGCTTTTGCAAAAAAGTCCCTCCCAAAACCATAAACTAACCCGCAGTCCACGAAAACGCGATGCGAGGGACCGAATTGCGAATTACGACAAAGTCACGGACTTTTCTGAAAAATGCCCCGCAGAACCTCTCCCTCCCTCTCTCTCTCCCCGCGCGACGGCGGAGGTCGCCGCGCCGCCGCCGACGCGCCTCGCCGCCGCTCCAGCCCTCCCCGCTCAGATCGACAGACGCGGGAGCTCCGCCGTCGCGCCCTCCACCTCCTCGCGGAGCTCCGCGTGCCGAGACGGCGCAGTCACGCCGGAATCTTCGCCGGCGTCCGCGCTGTCCGCCGCCGTGTTTCGACGTCGGCCGACGACGCTCCGGCCACGATATGCGTCCGCGCCGCCACCTGCGGGTACCCCGCGTCGCGCTGCGCCCGACACGCCCACCCCCGCTTCCTAGCTCGCTCGGACGCGGCGGCGCCGAGCTCGCCGTTGCCGCGGCAGCTCCGGCCACTGCTGACATCGGCGCGACATCGCAGTGGGCCTGGACTAGCCAGGTGGGCCAGCTGTTGGGCTGGGCCGCTTCCCGTGCGCCTGGCTCGGCCTTTTTTCCCCTTTTATTTCGTTTTTCTATTTCCCAAAACTTTTCAAACTTTCCAAATACAGCTGCAAATAAATTCAAATCAGTTTCTAAAAAAAATAGAAATCAAAATAATCATTTGAGATACTTTGGAACCTTTCCCAAAATATTTCAAATTTAGAAAAGTTCAAAGAATACATAAACGCTCATTTGACACCTCTGCGTCTTTTTGTAAAATATGGATTTCATAATTATCTTTTGAACTCAAGTAAAATCCAGAAAAAGTAATATCACCAATATCATTCAACATGATAAGCCCAATAAAATAATTTGGTACAAAACTTCTTGTTTAAATAAAGTTTCGTAAATCATCTAAATACAATTACCCATTTGTACCATGGTTTCAAAAATATCAAAATAAAACTACCATAAATGTGAATACCAAAAAATGGTTGTTCCAGACTTATTTTCAAATAGATACAGTTAAATCAAAGAACAAATTGTAAGATAGAACATGCTTCAACTAATTTAAAACACTTTATAGATATTATTTTAGGGTATTTAAACAAATTCCAAAAAAACAAAATACTACATGCTGCAAAAACATTAACTTTAACTCCATCCACCAGGAAAATATGAAAGGAAAATATCAAAATGACCACAACAATAAATGCCAATTAATTACGGCACCTGACCAAAATTCCAAATTTAAGTATTTAAACCTTCCAAATGTCTACCACATCTGATTATTTGACAAACATAAAAAGACATCGTACCTGAAAAACTTCCGAATTTAACTAAATTTAAAATCTGAACAATTTTTAGCCCTAAGCTTCCTTCGCATTTTAATAATTTCCAAATGTGCACAATTTTAAAATATGCACATTTCCAAATATGAATTCTACCATGACACCGCCGCATACAAATTTGAATTTCCCACAATTAAAATTCACACGAATATTCACAAAGGCCGCGTCGTGCCGACGCGCATGCATTCCCCACAATTAAATGGAGCTGAATTTCAAAAAGAAAATACATATACATATCCTGCATTTCCACATTTCAAATTGCAAAAAAAATTGGAACCGACAAATTTCGCAGAATTCTTACACTTTCAATTGAAAACTACTTACAACAAAATACATACATTTTTTAGCATT
The DNA here is from genome assembly GCA_947311845.1 of Poa pratensis. Taxonomy (NCBI): domain Eukaryota; kingdom Viridiplantae; phylum Streptophyta; class Magnoliopsida; order Poales; family Poaceae; genus Poa; species Poa pratensis. Next base: position 36,573,340 of record CAMZMU010000108.1, on the reverse strand, counting down.
ATAACTTGCCGAAGATTTACAGACAACCTAAATATATTCCCTCTAATAAACAAGAGTTGAATTAAAAAAATTAATTACTGTATTTCCACAGATTATGGAGCTTTACTAAATATGGCAAAATATAGACATAAACGTACATAAATTGAAACATGGCAAATTGCTTAAATTTTAGAGATACTCATTTCCAAAATAAAACAAACATGTTTGAATAATTCAAATTGGGTAATATTTAGATACCTTTATGAAAAAAGACAACCATACTTGAGCATTCCGACCCAAATTCTAAATTTGTTCAAAATTTAAAAAAAATAAAAATGACTTTAATCCTGAGAATTTTGTAAACACTACAAAAAAATTAAATTGAACAACTTCCGAATTCTACAATTTCTAAAATCTGCTTGCGAATTTCAATGCAAATTTCAGATTTACATATCTTCCCATTTTAAATGCCTTCTAGCTCTGAACATTTCGTGAACATTAAAAAAGTTCAAATTTGAATACATTCCAATGCGGATAATTCTCAAATTCACTACATTTCTGAGGCACAAACTCTCTTGAATTCAAATAATTTTTAGATTTCAAAGACTATTGAATATAGACATTTCCAAATTTCAAGTTTACCAAACAGACGCGGCATTGCCATAAATTCAACATGGCGAGCCCACAAGGACACAAACAACAAACGTTGCCTATTTATAGCAGTTAAATTTAAAAAAATGCTTGCTTTAGTAAATATTAGAAACAACAAAAAAAACAATTCCTCTAATTATTGAATGAATTTAACGAAACCTACTACAACGCATTCCCTCAAATTATATATTTAATTTAAATATTTACTTGAGGCGGAAAACATATTTGGCCATTTCAATTTAGCAAGTTAAACTAAATATTGATGCCACAATATAAGCATATTTAAACATTCCAAATTGCTAGATACTTACAAATACCCTAAACGACAAAGCATCTGAAATTGTTGAATATTTGAAGCCAACATAAATGTACTCCCTCTAATTATGATCCTAAATTTAATAAATGCTTAAATTGGTCAACATTTTGGGAAAATTATACTGTATACCCTCTAATTATAGAGTTCAATAAAATGTTTATGCCAAAAGACATCCGTACTTGATCTCCTCAATTTAGTTACCACAATTAGAGATAATACAGCTACACTTTCTCTAATTATACAGTTGCATTTTATAGATGGTTGCTTTACTAACCATTTCGAGAAAATACGAATTTATCTCCTGTAATTATGGATTGAATTTGATGAATTCTCATACAATGTATTACCTCAATTTATGCAGTTAAATTAAACATTTATGACAAATTACGAACATACTTTAGGATATTTCAAGATACAAACTTTACCACAAATTATCGCCAAGGGTGGCGTGCCGCCGCAACGAAATTCAACTTTGTAAATGTAGACTTCTCCTTTTCAATTTCGATACATTCAAATCTAAACAAAATTTGAATGTATACAGCTTCAAAATTGAATTTCTCCCACCACGGTATTCATAAATACGACAAACATATCAACATTAACACAATAAAGAAAAAATGTCAACTATTTATGCCATATGATCAAATTTCAAATTTGGAAAGCTTCAAAATTTTCAACGGCTTCCAAATCTGAGCATTTGAAAACTGAAAAAAAACTTAAGAAAAGCTTCCCACTTCCACCAATTTTTGAAATTGAAACAAATTATAAATTAATATATCTACATATGTCCGTCAGAAAAATACAAGTAATATGTCAAAACAATCAAAAAAACACATACAAACTACTTATGATAAGGACAAAAAATTAGAATATTCAAATTTTGTCACCATTGAGAGGTAATTCAGGTGCGTTTTTCTTAAATTCAATTAAATATTAACGCCAAAGTACAAACATGTTAGAACATTTTGAACTACTAAATATTTAAATATTCTACAAACTATATCAAAAAAGCTCACAAAAACTGCTACCTACTCATAACAAAATAAAAAACATATTTGCAAATTCCAATTTACCCAACATTTGGGCGAATATTTCCGATATTCCAGAAAATATATCCAAAATGCTCAAAAAAAAACGCTATATACTTATAGCATAACACAAATATATTTGAATATTTAAATTTGACCAATATTTCGACACCATAAGAATAAACTTTCCCAAAATGTGGAATCAAGTTCAACTGGATTTTTCTAAATTCAATCAAATATTGACGCCGAAATACAAACATGTTCAAACATTTCAAACCACTAAAATTTGAATATTCTACAAAATATATAAAAAAATCAGAAAAAATGCTACCTATTCATAACAAAACAAAAAACATGTTTGAACATATCAATTTGGCCAACATTTTGATTAACAAAAATATATATATTATACAGAAAAAACACCAAAGGCGTGGCGTGACGCCACGCTAAATTCAACTAGTATTCTTCTAGTCTACATATGCCCCTATGTATAAAAGTACGACAGATTCGCTCCCTCTCCCGTGGCCACGTCACCCGAATTTTTTTTGCCGCCCGATCGGCGCCACGAACGGTCCAGATCGCGTCAATAATCGTGCGCACTGTAGCGACACTGTAGCTGGCGAATATCTACCAACCACAGGCCGCGCACGATCTTTGGCGCAACAATTTTGCAAAAACCGCCCGCAAAGGACCTGATTGTAATTTGCGGAAAGGTCAGGGATTGTTTTGCAAAATTTACCACAGAAATCGCCCTCCCTCTTCTTCCTCTCTCTCTCCCGTGACGGCCCGACGCCGCCGCCGCGCCCCGGCACCGCTCCGCACCTCCTCCCACAGATCCAAGCACGCCGGACGCTCCGCCGTCGCCGGATCTCCCTCCTCGCCGCAGATTACATGCCGGGACGATCGAGCCGCGCAGAAATCGCCGCCGCCGCGCCCGTGGGATTCCGCCGCGTCCGGCCGCCGCCGGCCACGCTCCGGTGACCTAGGCGAGGCGGCGCCGCCACGTATGGGTCGCTTGCGTCGAGGCGCGTCCGCCGCGCCTACGCGCGCGTCCCAGATCGCCGTCGCGCGGCTCCGGCGAGCGTCACGCCGCCGCGGTGACTCCGGCCGGCGGTGACGTCGACATGACGCCTTAGCGGGCCTAGGCTGGCCAGATGGGCCGTTCGCGGGCCGGCCCGGCTGTTGCGCGGCTGGCCGGCCTTTTCTCTTTTTTTCCATTTCCTGAAAAACTTTTCTATGTAGCTCAAAATTAATTCGGACCAAATTCAAAAAAATTGTAAAAAAAAAACAGCAATTTTAAATACTTTGGGACCTTTTAGACACCTTTTCCAAATTATTTCAAGTTCCACACAAAAAGTGTAATCATTAGTACAGTAAGATACTATGACATGTTCTTCATGGAACTTACATTGAAATCCAAAGTGTTTTTTGTATAATCAAAGCAACAAGTTGTATTATTATGGAATCAAAAAAAGAGTAAACAAAACGCCTATGCATATTGGAATCTTCTAGCATCCTGTCAGCCACCCTAGTTGAATATAGGCCGTACGACCACCATCAGCCGAGAACATCTTTGAATCCATGAGATCCTTTGTTCTGGTGGAAGGAGAAATAAGCACATGTGGATCTAATAAGTACCTATGTGTACAACCTGCAAAAAATTAAAAACACCCCCTTTGTTAGAAACAACATCATTTCGACAATTCCTATTGCCCATATGCGAATACGGGATTTAGTTTTCCAATCGACTCCATTAAGGCAACCGCCGGACATATTAGCAATACTTGTAGGTAGGGAAATATTGAAAGTGAAATGTATGAGTCTCCAAATATGTCGCGCAAAAATAACAAGATATAAACAAATACTCAACACACTCGTCTAAAGCACATAATACACAGTCCAACATATTTTAGTAAGATTGTCTTAAGTTAACAACACCTTCCAACATAAGAACCACACGAAAATCTTAATTTTTAGTGGTATCTTTAGTTTTCACACGTATTTGCGCAAAAATCTAGCCGGCCCATTCATTAAGTAAGTATATATAGATTGAACAGAAAATACCGCGGAAGGTGTCAAATTCCACATAAAAGAATCCCCATCCTCTTACAAAGAGACATTCGTAAGTCTCTCAACAAGGTTCAGCTAAGAGTTCCATTTATCTCCTGTCGGTGTACGCTGAAACCCAATATTCAGCGTTGTTCCACACAATGCATCCATAACCAAATTTTTTTTGTAGCATACAATACTAAAAAGGGATGGATATTGAATCGAGAGTGGCGTACCCTGAATCGAGAGTGGCGTATCCCCAAGCCAAACATCTTCCCAAAACCGAGTCCCATGTCCATCTCCCACCACAAAAGATCCACGATCGAAAACTCTCTCTTGATGCCATAATTCGTTTCCAAAAAGGGGAGTCATTAGGCTTTGGTTTAACTTGATATCAATTTTTTTTGCGAAAATACCACGTAAGTACTTATTGTATAGCAACAACTGTCATACATCATCCTCGTGTAATAACTTAAAGTCATTAGCTTAATAGGAATAGATTTATAATACCAAGCACCTCAATACCTAACCCCCACCCCTCTCCCACTTATCTGTAGGTCTGCATATAATATTCCAACGCGCTAGACGATATTTTATTTTCGATTGGTCATTTTGCCCGAAAAAACGAGATCGATAGTAATCGAGTCATTTCTTAACCCTTTAGGTATCTCAAAGAAAGACAATAGAAACATCGGCAAACAGGTAACAATGGAATTAATTAGGACAAGACGATACCCATAAGTGAGTATCTTTGCAGCGCATGAATCAAGTTTTCGCTCAAACTGGTCCTCAATAGCTTTCATTCTTTGTTTAATAGTTTGCGAAAATGAACTGTAATGCCTAAATACTTGAAAGGCAAAGAACCAACCTCACACCCAAAAATGCGATGATACTAACTATATTTCTCGTTTGTTTTACCAAAACAATATATTTCATTTTATGAAAGTTTATCTAGAGCCAAGACATCTGCTCGAAAATAGATAATATAAGTTTCATGTTTACGGCGTAGTTTGGACCGTGTTCAACAAACAAAATAGTATCACCGCATATTGTAATATCAAAACCCTTCCCTCGGCCAGATGAGGTATAAGCCTTTGCCCTTGCTATAAGAAAAACCAACATGTCTGCTACAATATTAAAGAAGGACCGGAGACAACGGATCTTTCTTTTAGAGTCTAGAAAAACTGACCAATATCAACATTAACTCGGTTCCTGCACTTAGGAGCAAAACCTTTCATAGGAACGTAGTGTTTTTGGAAAGAAAACACAATTGAGTTTATCATAGGCCTTCTCGGAATCAATTTTGAAAAGACCCCATCCAACTTTTTCTATGAATTTCATGGATAGTTGAGTGCAATATAACCATTCCTTCAAGAAGATTCCTACTAGGGATAATAACAGACTGTGTTGGTCTAATCAGCGGCAACCGTCAAAATTCGATTAGTGTCCACTTCTTTAAAAATTGAAACTTACATTTAACACATAAATAGGTCTATATTACTACTTACATTTAAAAAATGAATACTTTTCAATACATTAAATCATGTGCAATGTTAAATGGCTTGCAAACGAGTTTGTAATGGAAACCGTGGGAAAGCCCTTAGACATAGCGCACGTTCCAATATAACTACGTGTGCGTGATGACAACCCCCATTGGCAAACCCCATATGGTAACGGTTAGGTAAACCGTGTGCGAAGAGCGATTTCAATCGTGTACCATTGGCTGATCTGTAACTAATGTCATCTTGACATTAGTACATTTGCTAAACAGATTGGTATCCTCTAGTATTATCCTCTAGTATTAAGTAACACCATCCTCTAGTATTCTCTAGTATTAAGTAACACCTAGGCTAAGTAACACCTTCTATTGACATATATATATTGAAAGTGACATCACACTTATATAAATTCAACTGTACTAATTTGTCTCTTTTACTATGGTTGGATAATCTAAGAGATACGGTTGAATGGATTATGTGTTTTCCTTATTATAAATTTATATCCCCATGTTTCTCTGATACAATTCAACGGGACAAATGTGAATAGACATCTTGATATAAACTTATTAACGAATTAAGAACTTCATATTTTTTGTATCTGTTAGCGAAATAAGTTTGTAAAATGAATTTATATGCACACACCAATATCGTTTATTGACAAAATATGTCAACCAGTATCGCGTGTAGAGCCATTCCATTCAGTTAGCACAGAATGATGCACAACCACTGGGTCCCGACAGCGCACCGATCCGTGGGACCTTTGCTGGGACGATCCATGGGATGAATTTATATATATACACTCTCTAGAGAATTCTTCTTTATCTCCACAATGAGAACGAAGTTGTCCACCCCTGAGTCATCAGTTTGTGGCAGTAGTTTGATCAATCTCTCTTTATATACTATCACGTTGTAGAACCATATGAGCTGCTTAACATGATTATGGTTAATTTTGTATTATCATCTTGGTGAATATTTTGATTTTGAGATGAGTAATGAGATGCAATTTTTAGTTCTTACTAGTTTGATTTTGGTTTTGAGATGATTAATGAGAAACCATAACATGATTATGGTCTATATTTAGTTTTTATTTGAGTGCCATATGTGTGCCACCATGCCAAAGAGAGATGTCAATTCAACCCATGAATCATGTTCCATCTTTTACAATAAGAAATACAGTAACTTTCACTTTACTTTAGAAATCTTTATAATTTCAGCTCTTAATTATTTTGAAAATCACAAACACATTTATTTTTGCATTTATTTTGCATGTTAGTTTGTTTCTCGTCATCAACGCTAAGTTTTCAGGCGCCTGCATTTAGTTTGCTTTACTGTACTTTGGGTGCAATATCATTTTAATAGTCGTGTGTCTAACAGTTGTTGTACTTTCTTGTTCTTGTATTTTTAATTGAAAATCATAAATCTTTTTAGTGTATTTATTTTTCATGTACTTTAAAAAAACACAAATAACTTATTTTACTTTCAGTAGTAAGCATAAACCCTTGTAATAACGTTGAAAAAGTGGAAAAGGATGAGATCAGGGCCTTTGAGCAATTACCAGGAGAATCTCTATTTGAAACTTAGGTTAGAATTTGCAAAATTTCATAAACATAATGCTAAGCTACAAACTCAAAGCTTGTGATGGGAAATTACATGAAGGGATAAAAGTTGGACCAAAGTTTTTCTTAATAGTATGGCTAATTGCAATTTGAAGTTCTGATTATACACAGTCAATACTTATAAATCCGTTTGGAAGTTTGGGTGCAACTGTGAGTCAATAATGAGCCAACATTGTAATAGCGGTGAATTCCCCAGTTATGTAGCATGCATTACAATTGAGATTCAGTCGCAAGTACCTGCTTTTGCATTCAAGTAATGCCCCTTAATTCATCGGTTTTGGGCTATGTTTTATAAATAGCTTCGCCACAAAGACAAAAGGTCTCTCTAGTGCCTAAATGGTTGTGAGTGTACGTTGGCATCGTCTTTGGCAAAATCAAGTCCACCATGTTACCACTGACAGTACGCTCTACCATATGTTTTTTGGATACTCCTGGTTTAATAGTGCATCCCAGTGAAGGACCACCATATTTGTTTAACTTATATCTTTCCACTTGGATACCATAAGGCGGGCCTTGGAAAGTTTTTGCATAAGTATGGGGAATTCATAAGTTCCACCAGAAGTAGAGCACATATATAGGTGTTTGATTCCAAATATGTTACGCACAATGGAAGTGAACATGTTAGTAATGGAACCGTCTTCAAATATATATATATATATGGATAATCTACATAACAGATACATTGGGTGTCTTCCCCGGCAACAGGCTGGATGTGATAGCATCGTCCTTTGTAACTAGCTAGACTTGTAAATCCATTAGTCCAAACATTTTTTCATGTACAGGTACATGATTCGGCAGCTACTGCAGCCCGTGCTAATTTAGGGGAACCCCAGGCTAGTGAGTTACTCGAATGCTGCCAAGATATCAGTATCCTTGGTTTCATACTCTAGGGTGTCATAAGTCAATTTATAATCTTTAATGCCAGCTTGAAATACAACACTTGGTTTACTTTCTTTTTGTGGTAACATAAGTCCCTGCCTACAATTTTGAATTAAGAATTCCCAAAATAAAGGGATCTACTCGATGTGAGTTAGGTGTAGATCTAACTTTAGCAACAATATCATAAAGACGAAGAGCATATTCAAATTAACATAATATAAACTCATTATAGAAAATTGAGGGCATACTTAATTTAGTGATAATGTTTCATTCATACATATTGTGTGCACCCAGTGCATGTTCTATCCTACAGATATTCGATAGGAATTGAGTTGTTGTTATGGTAAGTTAACATGGTTCAATATTAAACTATCGATTTGATTGACCCAATCACTCATTATTGTATACACTTTGATAGATAGAATGCAAACCCAAATAATTCCCTACTCCTCATTTTACAAGTTATTAATAGGCCCCTTACTTATTTTGAATGCAAATACCTAACTAAATAATAATAATAAGATTCTATGTTGATGACAATCTATGCTTCACAGTAGTATATATTTTATATATCGAAGTCCTAGATAGGAAAGTAGACTAGGCACAGATACCTCAAAAAAAGCAACTTTAAACCAAACAACACTACCTATCCGAGTTCAACGGCAAAAAGCGGCGCCAGTTGTTCAAGTTGCATGCCTCCAAATTTCTGATACTACATGTGGAGCTAAAAAATGTCATCGGTATTGTCATGTGGAGAAAAAAAATTCTGATACGACGATCGACACTGCCATAGCGAGATGCAACTTCTTACCAACACAAGCGGTCACGCCGCGCCACCGTTACCATGAACCGGAAACGCCCCCCGTGTACCTTCTCATTATGTTGTTTTTACGATAAGAACACAACCCCTCCCCCTTTAGTCGATATAGAAAACATTCTAGTGGTATCATTGTAAAGAAAAATTATGTCGACCACTGATAGATGGATATCATTGTAAAGACTTTTACTTTTTTCATGGCACAAACTATGCTAGTTGGAAACATAAAAGATAACACACCTAATTGCATTTAATCCTCTTTGTTGGAATGTTGTTGCGAGGTGCTATCACGTTCAAAATGAGAACACTCCAACCGTGTGAGAATTCAAGGAGATTCACCTCAACACTCAACCTTGTGATCTATTGCCTTGTGTGCTGAATAATTCAACCAGATCGATCAATGGCTTTGCCAATGCTGAGAAGATTTGGATACACTCCAAGAGATTCTGGAGGAAATATCTTCCGTCAGGGAGTCTAAGCTTGATATCTTGACTACCCAATTAGCCAAGTTTAGGGCATGGAGTGATATACTAAGGCTTAGCCTTCTCGCCAATGAGATCATCAGGCCTCGAAGCACGAAAATGACGAATCACTTTATTATAAGAGCATCTCCAACAGCCGCGCTACCGCGCCGCGCGCTAAAAACACTATCCAGCGCTGAAATAGCGTTTTCGCGCGCGGGGTGGGTATTTTGGTTTAGCAGTCGTGCTATACTTAATTTTGGGCGCCGCAAGCACCGCTCCAGCAGGCACGCTATACTCCAGCGCGCGCGGTGAGCGCAAACAACATTTTGCAATCAAACATAGACCAAGAAGATCAAACACACACTTTGAAATCAATAACAAATAGTATAATTATTATTACAACTCAAACAAATAGTTTTTGTTCAATACAACAAATGGTAAATGCAACAAATAGTTCAAACAATACAACAAATATGAATATAGAACATCAAACTAGTGGTGACCATTCCATGTCCACCACTCCTCGATTAGATCCTTTTAAAGATCATCATGTGCCTCGGTACGTCGAATGGCATGGTAAGAGGTAAGAAAGTAGGCAACCCTCTCTGCCCTCCTCCTCACTTGAACCGGATGTCCCATCAAGTCGTAGTGGGTGTAGTCTAAATCTTGTCCACGCTCATTCTCGATGATCATATTGTGCATGATCACACAAGCGGTCATGATGTACTAAAGCATTTTTTGATCCCAAAATCTAGCCGGCCCTCTCACAATAGCAAATTGGGCTTGCAAATCCCAAATGCCCTCTCCACATCTTTCCTAGCCGCCGCTTGTGCATTATGGAAATCAACATTTTTCTTACCTTGGAGATTTTTAACCGGCTTCACAAATGTTTGCCGCCTTGGGTAGATGCCATCTGCAAGATAATAGCCATAATTGTACGTACGGCCATTTGCTACAAACTCCACCGGTTGATTTTCACCATTTACAATCTTAGTCATGAGTGGTGACTTGTGAAGAACATTTATGTCATTGCAAGCTCCGGACATACCAAAAAAAGCATGTCATATCCAAGTCTCATGATCGGCCACTGCTTCGAGGATTATAATGGAGTCCTTTTTGTGACCTTGGAATTGTTCTCTTATGCAGGTTATCTAAAGGTTGATGCCAAGGTTTTTAACGATAAAAATTGTTCTCTTATGCAGGTTATCTAAAGGAGTACAACGACACTCCGTTTGTGGTCTCAGTTGCAACGTGTGGGGAATCGAGACCTGTTTATGGAGGTGTGTATAAGACTGGAGGATACGGCGAGAGACTTTTTATCCTAACATGGATGGCAGCATAATATGCGGATTGGCCCTCCACCGTCATAGGCGTTATTACAATTTCTAATTATGATATGTAATTCGCCTTTTTATGTTTTCAAACTACTAAACTCTTATCGGCTGTGTACATCGTTGTTATGCAGAGGCTGGGTGTAATGCTTAAACCTTTTAAATAATAAAACTCCCTTTATCAAAAAAATGGTGTATGCAATGTCTATGTATGTGTTCATGTCTGTTGTTTGAACTAACCAGTGTATGCATGGTTCGTAGTTTGAATTATGACTTACGTTTCTCAAGATTTGAACATGTTTTTGACCCTTTTTTTTTCCTTCGAGCATATGCTACGGCTCAAAATTTCTCGTGTTTCCTTTTTTTCGAGCATCTGCTATGTTGGCCGATATGGTTCGTGCCGCGATGTGCGCAGTAATGTGCGGCTTGTCTGCCTACCCGTGGCTTCCTTCTCGGTGTTGGCTCCACCACTATACACGGGCGATGCATGCATGCAAGTCTCCTTCTCCGACCTGTACAACACACTACTTAGGGCGCGTTTGGTAGCTCGTGTTGACTTTTGAGCTCCGTGGGGGCAGGCCCTCTAGGGCCAGGTCTGGCAAATTCACCCTCCCGGCCATGTTGTGCAAGTTGTTTGGTAGCCCGCATGTCTCCTGGCCAGGGTTGTCATATGCAGCTGACCAAACAACATGCTTGTGTTTCCTGTGATAGTTAGTCTCACCTTCTTCCACATGGGTTGAGTTACCTCCCACATCACCAAACTTGAACAGTTCTAAGTGACAAATACATGCTGACGGAAGAATAAGCAAGGCCGGACGACGCAGACTTGGCAACCGCATCGATCCTCTAAGCAGAAACTAGTTTACACAAGACAGCAACAAGAACATACTGTCATGTGATCATGTCTTTTTTTAACAAAGCAACTCTTGTCCTGCCTACTAAAATATGTACCGCATTCCATTGCTTCTTCACGGGGGAACAGTAGTACGGCCGTACATGAGCTGGCTAGGGCGTCTGAGAGCATCTCCACCGGGGCCAAATGACCATCCAAAGTTTCATTGAGGGTCCAGACGTTAAAATCGGCCACCAGCGGCACCCGTCGGGCCGAGCGCAATCATGTCTGGCACACTTAAAAGGACCTCCAAGTTTGGAGGCCTCTCGGGGGTGCCGGACATGGGGCGGACATGGCCTTCGATAGGTCTGGCTCGCCCGTCATACACACAGCGCCGGTGTGACCTGATTCATTCGCTCCCCCACCCTCCTTCTTTTTCCTCTCGCTGGGATTCGCACCATCGCCGCCACTCTCGCCTCCGCCTGCTTGATTCGCACCTCGGGGCCCAAGCCGCAGCGCTCACGCAGCCGCCGCTCCCCGCGGGTTTCCGACCTCGTCTAGCGCTGGCGCAACTAATTCAAGCCGCTACCCTTGTCTTTCATGGTCGCTAGATGAAATGTGTGAGATCATGAGTGCTTGTGTTATCATGCACAACATGATCATTGACAGCGGACGAGATACGAGGAAGCAACTGGTCAACGAAGTGTTCGATCTCCAGGGGCCTATGGCCCATCCATAGCCGGGCGTGCCGATGCAGTATGAGAGTTTCTTGCCATGCATTGGGAAATTCGTGATGGAATAACGCATACCTGTGGGCTATCAAAACGACTTAGCCGGCGACGGTTTGATATGTCATGTTTTAAACTTCAATTCGTATTCATACCTTACATTTGAATTTGAACTTGTCTTATAATAATATACTTTTCTATCTTCGATTCGTATTGAAATGCAAGAACTTGGGTTCTATCACCGATGTGGTTTAGATGAATAAAAAATTGTAGTGCTTGTTTTGGGTGCGCCGCTGTGAACGGCACCCCCAATTGGCCGGACACATGTCCGGCACCCCAATTGGGCCTCAATTGGGGGTGTCGGACACCGATTTGGAGGCCCCCGGTGGAGATCAGAGACACCGATGAAAAGCGGGAGGACAAGTAGATGATGCGCTTCTTTTGACTGATGCTTGGATTAATTACCTTTCGCTTTTCGCATCTCTCTCCGTCCACCTGTACTGTATTAGTTTCGCCGACCTACTCCCTAACTCACGGGTCCATGGTGGAGTGGAGTATCTAGCACCCGTCTCCGTCTATGGAGACAAAACCGTTGCTTCTTCGATTGCGGAATGTGATTTTGGAGCCGCGATAGCTACCACCATCACCCTGTATATAATCGTCAAGACGTATGCAGTGGCAGCATCAACCATAGCTCCCTCCGAATCCTAGCTAGAACCTTCTACTTGTGATATCCAAAGTGATATTACACTTATATATATGGAACCACGGTATACTTTGTCTCTTTTATCATGGTTTGGTTTAAATGTGTTACTGTTATTTGAACTAGCAAGGTGGCCCTCGCAAATGCGAGGGCATTGTCTTTAGCGTATTATACTCCCTCCGTTCGGAAAAGGATGTCACAAAATGGATGTATCTAGACAAATGTTAGTGCTAGATACATCCATTTTCGTGACATCCTTTTCTGAACGGAGGGAGTATATGTTTGTGAAATAAATTTTGATAGAAACTGGAAAGATGAAATTTAAATCATAACATTTTATAATTGTCGTGAATATTATGGTAGATAAAATATCAGATATGTGGAATCTTTTAATTTATGGAGTTAGCTATGCTTCCATTTGCAAAAGTACCATGTCACATGTCTCAGAAGTTCATTTACTTTTAATTGTAAGCAGTGTTATTTTATAGGAAATGCTAGACTTACGGAATTATACTTACAGACAACCCTTACGGAAGGACGTGTAAACAATTGGTTCGTGCAAATAGCTGAGCCTCCGTGATTTCAGTGATGTGCATCCTCTAGCTGCTTTCCACGTGAGTCCGTAACCATGATTTTGTAAAAAAATATCCCGTATGTGTTATTTTATTGATGCCTCCGATCCATACGAAGTGTCGCAGTTTTGAACTAACCTCCGTTCAAAATTGTGACACTTATTTTGGATCGAAGTGAGTATATGTTTTTACTCTCTACCCGCCATCACCCGTAATTATTGTAGTCTCTCGCTAACACATTACTTCTTGTCATGTAACAATGGGTACATAGACTTAGATTCCACATAGATTCATGCAACCTACTGAAGTTAAGGAAAATACTTGGATTGTACATAGTTTCAGCATTTTAATCAATCAACAATTTACTTCAAGTCATCTCACAAATAAATTGCACCACAAAATTTAGCCAACGGGTTATTATCGCTCCTTGCAACATCCTCATAGCACTCAATACTTTATGTCGATTAAAGATGATTACTCTATTGAATATGAGTTGACGTTCCTATCAATAGCGGGCCAATACTGATACCTTTGTCAATCTAAAAACTACTCGACTCAAGTCTTCAATGGACAATGTAGTGTATACATGGGTAGTGGGCTCGTGAGTAAATCTACATCGTAGTCAATAATTCTAAAAAATAGTTATCAGATTAACGTTTTATTTTCAGTCATGCACACACACACATATATATGAGTACATTTTTATCACCACATTCTAGCTAGCTAGTGTAAGTAATTCCAGTTCTTTGGCGCAAATTGGTTTCCTTATCCTATTTCATGGAAACAAAAGGAAGGAAACATTAATGTCTTGACGATAGGGTAAGCTTCGTAGGATCAACTTTGATTTTATAAACGGGCGCGGCTTGGTTATGATGAGCTTTCAAAAAATTTAGGGGGTGCAACTTGTTATTTATTTTATTTACCATCCGAAGAGGCATATGCCTTGACACGATAGAGTTAGCCAAGTACGATTTTTTAAATTGTGCGATCTAGTTTTTCCTTTGCAAACTGGACCAGATTGCAACGTATGGCTCTAGAATTGCATGCTATATGCGTTTAGGAATTTTAAATTGTGCGATCTAGTTTTTCCTTTGCAAACTGGACCAGATTGCAACGTATGGCTCTAGAATTGCATGCTATATGCGTTTAGGAAGAAAAAAAATTGCATGCTATACAATCGTGTGGCTGGGGGATTCCTTCATGCGGTTTTTACTTGGCAGGACCCACCAGGAAAGGAGCACACGATCAGATCTAATTAAATCTCAGTTTTTTTCTTTTAGCAATCACGTTCCGGTCAAGATACGCATATTTTTTTTTAGGTACGTATATTACTTAACCAAGTGACATATCTTCTCAACATAAGTCGTGTCAGATGTGTTACGTAACTTTTTGAAAAAATCTCAGCCATATATTTTAGATCTAACTACTATAATTAATTTAGATGATGTGGCTTAACGTGGTGTCTCTATTTATAACTCATTTTGCTTTTAGTATATAATAGATGTGTTACTGTTATTTGGATTTTGTTTAATCCGATAGGGACATATGAGTTCGGTAGCCACAAAGTGAATTTGTGCCGGTGCTATTAATTAGCTTCATGGTGGTGGCCGGTGGGGGGCTCATCAGAGATTTGATTGCAGATCGCTGCCAAGATGTGCGGCAGCAGTAATGTCCATCAAACAGGGCCCAAGAAGAGGAATATGCGATAGGGCCCATCGACGACGCAGACCTAGCAACAACCGCATTCTTTTATGAGGCCCTAGTCTCAGCGTCCATGGTCTAAAGCAAAATCAGTTTACACGAGACGCATGCTCCATTTCCCGTGTCTTCACGAGGGTACAGTACGTACGTGTATAGGCCGTGGCATGCACGGACGGAATCTGCAGAATTTGGAGCTGTGGGAGTGGAAGACGGTGGCGGGCTCGAAGAGTCGTGTGTAGCTCGGGCCAAGAAAAACCATAGAGGTGGAGAATGATGTACCCTGCAAATTTTCAACTCCAAATATTTTGTATTCCGGCCTACACGAAAATGACAGATTCCTGACAGATCTGAAAAAATATTTTGTATTCCGGCCTACACGAAAATGACAAATTTCTGACAGATCTGAAAAATTACCGGCTCATATTCAGAGATTTTTCATTTTTACACAGCGCAAAATACAAAATATTTCGCATTAATATTTTGCACACTGGTGGATATCATCGTTATCTACATCCGGAAAAAAATTCAGATTTTTTTAAAACTTTAATGTATCGTTTTTTAGTTTTTCAAAAAAACGGGCTACATGTAGCCCGTGCTACAAAACGCCTCTCTCGGCGGGGCTGCGGTACAGCTGCTGCAGAGGCTTCACCCGAAGTGGGATGTCGCCATGCACTCACCGTCCGATCTGGCTTCCGATCAAACGGTGGTGACTCACTCGCCTGTACCCACTAGTACCTACTATGTGACATCGACGACGTGAGAGAACAAACGGTGGTGATTCGGCTTGCAAAGCGAATCACCACCATATGTTCACTGTATATACCCACTGGCTTTGCATTCACTATATATTATCACGTGCAAACGTATAATCCGTCCGTGGAGGCAAAACCGTTGCTTGGATTTACCGAATGTGAGATGCGAGACCGTGGAACACAATAAAACATAGGGATGGCCGGGTTGGATGAAGCGTCTACTATGTTACTACACATTGGGCCAAATCGGTGGTGGTGTCCCCCCCCCCCCCCCCCCCCCCCCCTTCTCCCTTCTCCTGCGAGGATGGATTAGGTGGTAGGCTCCTCTCTGTAGATAGTAGTTATAGGACTAGACCAAATTATGATAACCAATACTACTACTTGCGTCCTATGGTTTCCACAATTGAAGAAAAGTAGATACATCAACCATATTATTGGACATGTGCAAGATGTCACTTTCCCCTAGGCAAGTTAACTTATATTGATAAAATTGGTGGTCCAAATTAGAGACACTACCGATAAATAAATTAATGTGACTCGTGAGGTACAACAATTATTAGGAAATAATAGTGTAGCTATGAGTTCTACAAATGGGTTGATGGGAGGAATGGAATTGATTGACACGGTAGTTCTTCTTAATGTTAAGGTCGTGGAAGCTACTCTGAGACGGATGTTTTAACGACGTGAATAGATCTACACCTGCCTTTATCGCGTTATCTACGAAATTATCCATCTTTGAAACAGGTATTAAGGTCATCAATATTTTGGCTCCTTGTTGACGTGGAGTAAAAAATAGAACTATTTGAAACAATCAAATGCAAGATGTTTGGTGAACACGGCGCGCAGAGCACCGTAGCAATACTGGTTTGCACTGTTTGCGAAGGATTTGTATAATCTGAACATTGTTATTCACCCGGACATTGTCATTCCAAGTTTGCAATCTCACCGTTTATCAAAAGTTCCTGTGCATGCGCTAGAAATAAAGCATTTATCGTACTTTAAAAATATGTTACTACATCATTGATGCTTAATGTGACAAAGTGCCCGCTGCCGAGCAGTCTTGAACTTCTTCCATTCGCCTAGGACGCCCCGAAGACGCTTGAGCTTCACACGCAGGCCCTTGAGGCAGTTGCCGTGGAAGGTGGAGAGCCGCCGGAAGTCCATCTTGGGCTGGCAGAAGCCGCCGCAGTAGGCCGTGTCGATGAAGTGCACCGTCACGTCGAGCCGCAGCGAGAGCTCGCGCTTCACCCTGTCGAACACGTCCTGCTCGTTCAGCCGCCCCGTCCTGGCCTCGTACCAGCCCTTGAAGAAGCTAATCGTCCTCGCGTTGGACCTGGCGTAGACGAAGCCGCCATTGGCCTGCTTCTGTAGGTCGTAGGGGTCCTTGCCGAAATACTTATCGCTAGAGATGGCGATGTCCGCGCCCAGCGGGATGTGCAGCAGCGCGTTCCGGAACCATACGATGTCCACATCCTGACAGATCGATGAAGAGTTGTGCATCAGCATGCGATCATTGTGAACACGCGCACTCGCTCCGTTCCAAATTAGATTACTTCTATTTACCAACATGTGAATGTATCTAGACATGTTAAAAGATATATCCACATTTGACAAATAGAAGTCATTTAATTTAGAACGGAGCGAGTACGTAAGTACCAATGGCGTATGGCTCACCGTGAAGACGAAGCCGTAGCCGAGCTCCAGGACACGTGTCTGGAACTTGTTCCTGGCCCACATCATCTCGAGGTAGTCCTTGCTCATGAATGGCTGCTCCCCTGTAAGGTTCATGCCGCCCCCTACGTCCAACCAGTAGCATAGCGGGTGCACGAGCTTGCACTGCTCGAAGGCCTTGTCGTCGACGGTGACGATGATGAGGTGCTTCAGCAGGGGTTCGGTCTTGTCGCCTACGCGGAAGCTCTCGAGGAAGAGATCGAGGAGGGAGCCGGCCGCCGTCCAAGCCATGTTCGTGAAGGTCATGATCACGGTGTTGTCTTCCATGGCTGCGATTCCCAGTAGCTCGGAAAGGCCGTCGTCTTCAGGTGTACTAAGAGTGATTGCAGCAGCCTGGAGCCCGATCATAGACGCACATGGCACATATGCAAGTATCGTTCGTGCAAGTATTAGGCCATCACAAATGCAAGCTGTTTCGAAATCGAGATGCTTGAACACCGTTGTTTATTTATAAAAGTAAGGTACATTTCCATTCAAGAAATATAAGCACCGGTGTTTAAGAAAAAGAAAAAATAACAGATTTATTCTTTTAAGCTCCTTGTATTGCTTGCCTTACATACACACAAAATAGAACTAGGAAGTCGAGACAGAAGAAGCTAGGAACATACAATTAGCACTCAACTCAGTGTTTTCACCTTGCTAGTTCGCTAGATTCTTAACTAGCAAGATTTCACAATAATGTAAACTCCACAATTATAAGGATCTTCCCCGGTTATCTGAGATGTCCAAATGATTTATGATCTATGCATAAATTATCAATAAATTTTCAATATCAATGCATCATTGATAACTTCTGAATTTATGTAATTTATTTTTTAGATTCATATACTAACAAGAAACTATTGTTCATGCATTGACAACAAAAAATTAAAACCACACATTAACATTTTTCTTAGTTTTACCAATACATCAATTAGTAAGAATATATAATATCGTTCGTTAGATGCAAAATCGAAGATCAAGAATAATATGGTATAAGGCATCCAATGAAACATTCCATTGTACATGAAACAACGGGAGAACATACTAGACTTTTTTTGCCATTTTGGAGATTGGGAGATCTAATATCTCGGCTCCGTTATAGAAATATTTAACCTGGTCCTTGACTTTGCAATATATTGTCTTCCACCCCTCCCAGTCGGTTTAAACGCAATGACTATTCATGTAGAAACGTGCCACTGGAGAGCATTGTGTTAAATTCCATGTAAGATAAGAATTAGATAGCTTCGAATGGTCCTTAGTTCCAGTATATGGGTCGGCTCAGGATGCGCAGAGGCCCGATTTTTTGACTGAGCTACACTACTCTTTTGTGAGTCAGAATCACTTCCTATTCTTGTAGGAGGGGATTTCAACATTTTACGTCGCTAGGAAGACAAAAAAAATGATAACTTCAAAACATGATGGCCTTTTATTTTTAATACAATCACAAGTGTTAGCTTTCTCAGGTCGACAAATTACTTCGGAAAATGTAGAGCAACGCCAACATACGGTATTAGAGGTAAAATGCTGATGTGGCACTATAGTTAATGAGTCAAAAACTAAAATAGCTATCACACATGATCATAAGCAAAACGTATTATTCCAATCACATGTAATCTTGAAACCCAAATCATTAAAAGAAAGTTCACTTGCATACAACACTTAAGAGCAAGGAGAAAATACTGTCGACAACCTGCTATATCTTGGTGCAGTGTATCACCAGTGTTAATGATCAGTATTTATAATATTTATTACTCCCTCCATTCCAAACTATAAGATGTTTTACATATTTTAATATGGACTAAATACGGAATAATATGAGTGAATCTACACACAAAAACGCCTCTAGTGCATATGAATCAGTAAAAAGTTAAACAATCTTATATTTTGGAACGAATGTAGTAGCTATAAAGATGCAGTAATTTATTAATTTATGTCCCACTATACACACTCATAAAGTTTTATGTACTCCATTTAGCTCTTATATTTCAGAAACGGCTACAGTTGGCTCTTATTGTACGGTGCGCTTCTCTTCCTTACTCTTCTCTCTTTCAATTTATGGGAAATAGTGGGCTACCCTGGTGGGTAGCTACGCACCCTCATCCAACCCTAGGATCGTCTATAGAGAGCACATAATTCTAACGCGAGAGCACGCAACAAACAAAACGGCGTCACAACGAGAGCACGTTGCAGAAAATATACCCAGATCCCTACCACCATGCTGCAGCAAAGCTCCTTGGCCGGACGTCGATGCCGGATGGAAGCAATTGAGGGGTAGGCTCATACGTCGGATATGGAGGTGCGGTGACGGCGGGGAGCGGCCATTCGGGCTCTCCTCGCCGGATCTGGTCCCCTTGGTCACCCTGCCGATGGGGGCGTTGCGGCTTGCCGGAGCCAGAACAATCTAGCGCCTCTCTATTCTGATTTTCATTTTTTTTCACAACTTCGTAAAGATCCATGCAAACTCCGCCTATGTTGTCTCAACATAGCCGGTCCCAAGCCCGGATAAAGGAGGAGGGTTGTGATAGGCTTGGCAAGCCAACGGAAAAAACCCAGCCACTCTTATGGAGATGAAACCCAAAAGAACCTCGTTGGGGCGTAACCCTCTTAGCGACGCGCCATATCGGAACCCGGGTGTGGTGTCAAATGGGCAAGGGCCGGGCCGCCACCCCCTTGGTGGCGCGCCGTATCTTGATCTGGATACGGTGATAAGTGAGTAAGGATCGGGTCGTCGCATCCTTAGTGGCGCGCTGCATCGACGCCCGGGTGTAGTGAAAAATGAGCAAGGGTCTTCGCATTTGACTCGACGAGTGCGGAGGGTAAGGAAGTTAGCCGAGCCTAGGAGGATCCGCTTAGGTAGCTGGAACGTAGGGTCCCTGACGGGCAAGTTACGGGAGTTAGTTGATACGGCGATAAGGAGGCGTGTTGATGTCCTATGCGTCCAAGAGACCAAATGGAAGGGACAGAAGGCGAAGGAGGTGGAGGATACCGGCTTTAAGCTGTGGTACACGGGGACAACCTCAAACAAAAATGGGGTAGGCATCTTGATCAACAAGAGCCTCAAGGATGGAGTAGTGGACGTCAAGAGGCAAGGAGACCGGATTATCCTAGTCAAGCTAGTTGTTGGGGAGTTAGTTCTCAATGTTATCAGCGCGTATGCCCCGCAAGTAGGCCACAACGAGAGCACCAAGAGAGAGTTCTGGGAAGGTCTCGAGGACTTGGTTAGGAGAGTACCTACTGGTGAGAAGCTCTTCATAGGAGGAGACCTCAATGGCCATGTGGGTACATCTAACACAGGTTTTGAAGGGGTGCATGGGGGCTTTGGCTATGGCATCAGGAACCAAGAAGGGGAGGATGTCTTAAGCTTCGCCCTAGCCTACGACATGGTCGTAGCTAACACCCTGTTTAGAAAGAGAGAATCCCACCTAGTGACTTTTAGTAGTGGCCAACACTCTAGCCAGATTGATTTTGTCCTCTCTCGAAGAGAAGATAGACGCGCTTGCCTTGATTGTAAGGCGATACCTGGAGAGAGTGTTGTCTATCAACATAAGCTGGTGGTGGCTGACTTCCGTTTTTGGATTCGTGTCCAGCGGGATAAGCGCCCAAAAGTTGCTAGAACAAAGTGGTGGAAATTAAAGGGAGAGGCAGCTCAAGCTTTTAAGGAGAGGGTTTTTAAGAAGGGCCCTTGGGAGGAAGGAGGCGATGCAAACAGTATGTGGATGAGGATGGCGACTTGCATTCGGAAGATTGCATCAGAGGAGTTTGGGGTGACCAGGGGAAGTAGAAGGGATGCTAAGGATACCTGGTGGTGGAACGTTGAGGTCCAGAAGGCTATTAAGGAGAAGAAGGACTGTTTCAGACGCCTATACCTGGACAGGAGCGCAACCAACATGGAGATATACAAGGGGGCAAAGAAGGCGCAAAGCGAGCGGTGAGCGAGGCAAGGGGTCGGGCGTATGAGGACCTCTACCAGCGTCTAAACACGAAGGAAGGCGAAAGAGACATCTATAAGATGGCGAAGACGAGAGAAAGGAAGACGAGGGATGTCAACCAAGTCAAATGCATAAAGGACGGAGCGGATCAACTCCTCGTGAAGGACGAAGAGATCAAGCGTAGATGGCGAGAGTACTTCGACGACCTGTTCAATGGAGAGAATGAGAGCTCTACCATTGAGCTAGACGATTCCTCCGATGATACCAGCCGACGCTTTGTGCGGCATATCCAGGAGGCTGAGGTTAGGGAGACTTTGAAGAGGATGAAAGGAGGCAAGGCAATGGGCCCTGATGGTATCCCCATCGAGGTGTGGAGAGGCCTTGGAGACATAGCGATAGTATGGCTAACTAAACTTTTCAACCTTATTTTTCGGTCTAACAAGATGCCCGAAGAATGGAGGCGGAGTACATTAGTGCCAATCTTCAAGAACAAGGGGGATGTTCAAAGTTGCACTAATTACCGTGGAATCAAGTTGATGAGCCATACAATGAAGCTATGGGAGAGAGTCATTGAGCACCGTTTAAGAAGATTGACAAGCGTGACCAAAAATCAATTTGGTTTCATGCCTGGGAGGTCTACCATGGAAGCCATCTTCTTGGTACGATAACTTATGGAGAGATACAGGGAGAAGAAGAAGGATCTTCATATGGTGTTCATTGACTTGGTGAAGGCGTATGATAAGATACCACGGAATGTCATGTGGTGGGCCTTGGAGAAACACAAAGTCCCAACAAAGTACATTACCCTCATTAAGGATATGTATGATAATGTTGTGACAAGTGTTCGAACAAGTGATGGCGACACCGATGACTTTCCAATTAAAATAGGACTGCACCAGGGGTCAGCTTTGAGCCCTTATCTCTTTACTTTGGTGATGGATGAGGTCACAGGGGATATACAAGGAGATATCCCATGGTGTATTCTCTTTGCGGATGATGTGGTGCTAATTGACGATAGTCGGGCGGGGGTTAATAGAAAGTTAGAGCTGTGGAGGCGGACTCTAGAATCGAAAGGTTTTAGGCTTAGTAGAACCAAAACTGAGTACATGAGGTGCAGTTTCAGTACTACTAGGCACGAGGAGGAAGAGGTTAGGCTTGATGGACAGGTGGTACCTGAGAAAGACACCTTCCGATATTTGGGGTCTATGCTCCAGAAGGATGGTGATATCGATGAAGATGTGAGTCATCGAATCAAAGCTGGTTGGATGAAGTGGCGCCAAGCTTCTGGCGTCCTCTGTGATAGGAAAGTGCCACAAAAGCTAAAAGGCAAGTTCTATAGGACGGCGATTCGACCTGCGATGTTGTATGGCGCAGAATGTTGGCCGACCAAGAGACGACATATCCAACAGTTAGGTGTAGCGGAGATGCGCATGTTGAGATGGATATGTGGCCACACAAGAAGGGACCGGGTTAGGAATGATGATATACGTGAGAGAGTTGGGGTAGCACCAATTGAAGAGAAGGTTGTCCAACACCGTCTAAGATGGTTTGGTCATATAGAACGTAGGCCTCCGGAAGCGCCATTGCATACCGGACGGATAAAGCGGGATGAGAATGTTAAGAGGGGTCGTGGTAGGCCAAACTTGACATGGAGGAATCTGTTAAGAGAGATCTGAATGATTGGAATATCACCAAAGAACTAGCCATGGATAGGGCTGCGTGGAAGTTAGCTATCCATGTGCCAGAACCATGACCTGGTTTCGAGATCTTATGGGTTTCAACTCTAGCCTACCCCAACTTGTTTGGGAAAAAAGGCTTTGTTGTTGTTGTTGTTGTTGTTGTTCGTAAAGATCCATGCATGATGTGCTCCCATATTTGTTGCAATTTTCTTCATGTACGAGGTGTTCCCAGATTTGGGATTTACACAGGTTGGTCAAGCACCGTTAATTTCTTGAAGCGGCACTTGATCTGCCGCGCAGACGGCCGTTTTTTTCTTGATCTTTTTTGGTTTGTTCCAGATCCAAAATCACGTTGGTCATCTAGATCCACACGCTGTATATGGAGTATTTGTGATCTAGGATCGAATGGGATTTCAGACCGTACTTGATGGGCCTCCTTTCTCGTTTCTGTTTTGTTTTTGGCTGCACAAGTGTGTTTGCAGCAGGGAAAGAAGCACATCATGTTTCATGCATTCAGAGTGGTACATGCTTTGAATTGATCTTGTTTTTGAATCATGGAGTATCTATCTCAGGACCAAGGATTTATCCATGATTTGAGTTGATGTTTTGATTTTGGATCCGCCATAAAAGCTACAGATTTTCTGATCTCAACTTCCCTTATTTTAGTCATCCCCTTGATATTTCTGTATCAAATTAATTTCGTATGTCTCTTCCTTCAATGGTTTTTTTCAATGGTTCTTGTCCCAAATCTTTCTAGATCTGAACGTGTTTTGGGCTTTGTAAAAATGTCCTGTCCTCTAGCAGATCTTTTCTGGAAAAAAATGGATCATGAATATCCATCAGTTGTATTGGCGATGCATTTAAGAGGACTTCGCTGGGGAATTTCGTCCTCCACCGGATCTGCTATCCCTGGCCCGTGCTTTCCGGCGCCGTACGTGCCGAGGACTGACGCCGCAGACTAGATGCGACAACTCGGGAAGCTTGCCGAACTGGTCTTCTAATTAGAGCATGATGCTTGCTGTATGACAAATGTGTGTTTGTTCATGCCATGGTAGGCGTAAACATCGTGTAACTCTGTGTGAAAGCTTCTGTTTCCATGGATTGGATCCTAATTAGAAATTCTGTTCCATTTAGGACACTGGACAATTTGACTGGTCAATGTTTTGCATTCACGCCGGTGTTTCAAAAGATTTTTTGATTAACAGGAGAAATTTTGTAACCTTTGTTAATTTCCTGGTAGGGATCCAAACGTACTGTTAACCTCTTAATCTCTGCTAATGTCTTGGTCCAGATACAGTTTATTATAGTAAAATGTATGGTGGATTTCATCTTTTTTATTATGCAAAATTATCAAGCTCGAAAAAAGCATAAAACTAAAATATTTAATTCTGGAAGAATTTTTTTGGTTGACTAAAATATTTATTTCTTGCATTAATTTGGTTGTGGACACACGTTGAAAAAATTGACCATGGACACAAAATTGGCGCAGAAAGGCCTACCGAAAAGCAACACGGGGTAAAAGTTAAAACAGCTGTTCACTTGCTCTATGTTGAGGCGGTGGGGTCCGCTGCACAAACAAAACACACCATCAGACAGAAAGTTTCACGGGACACAATCGTCGTGGCAAATTTTCTGCAAACGAAACCCACTTCGTATGCATGTAAACGGAAGGCAGAGACGCCGTCAACGCACAACACACACTATCTAACACAGCCCACAGCATAGTGATCAGATACTCTCTATATCCAAGGGCTGGCAGGGTATGCACAGCTATCCACCCGGGTAGAAAATCCGCATCGTTCAATTTATATCGTTATGACCTGGTTACATCATTTTATTATACTTGTTCCAGGAGACAAGTCATTGGGTTGGTTGTTTCTTGGCAGTGTGAAGCACAGTGCAAGTGGCGAGGCCAATAGTTTGTACGTGAACTAGGCAGGTGGTTAGCTACTCCCTCCGTTTTATGTTAAATGACTCACTTATATGTATATATGGATGCATCTAGACATGTTCTAGACGTGTTTTAGTGTTTGATACATCCGTATATATATCTCTTATAAAGCAAAACCCCACTAAGTGTATTAATTATTTTCCTATCTCAACATGCAAACTATCCACATCACTCACTATTTTGGCCAATTAATTGTCCATGTCATCTCCACTAACAATAATTAATATAGTTTTCATGCAACCTATCCATGTATTTTCTAATTATTTTCTATCTCAATATGCAAACTATCCACATCACTCACTATTTTAGTCAATCAATTGTCCATGTCATCTCCACTACCAGCAATTAATATAGTTTTCATGCAACACATCCATGTATTTTAAGCCATAAAATTGTCCACATCACAAATATTTAGTACTCAAATATTCAACAATTTTACACGATCTATATTTAGTGTATCCATTGTTTTGATCAAGTGAATATTGACAATTGGATATTTCATGCATCTTGTACCCATTTCATTTACATTTTCTTAAGAGATTGTCGCTGCAACGCGCGGAGTATTCTTCTAGTCTACATATATGTGGAACGGAGGGATGCATGCATGTAGTTGGCTTCGTCGCAAGTGGTGATCGAGTGCATGCAAAGCTAACTGGATTCGAACGGTGGGTGTGGATCGGATCCCATGGACTGTTGTTGTCAGGGACAGGAAAACGCACACACGCACACACTCCAGAGAGAAACACTCACGATGGAGGACGCAAGGAGCTGAGCAAAGTTCTGGTTATTGGCTTGCTACTTGGTGCTTCGAAACCGATACAAGGATACCTATTTATACTAGTACGGGCTGGTAAGGTAATCACTAGCTAAGGTGTGAATAGGTGACCAGGAGTCAAGCCGCCCTGTCTTCTGCAATCTATCCTGACTACTGCTGCTGCCACTTGCTCTGAGCTCTTGTTATATGCTGCCGGGTGCTTGAGTAGCAGCGTAGATACTTGACTTTGGTGGCTCACATTCACACCCCATGCACAGACTACTACATCACGTATGCATGTGTGTACTGCATGTGCTTAGCAACCAAGTTTGCTTAGGCTAACATGGACGTACCTTGAAGCTGAGATCTTCCTGTTGGGTTCCATTGCTGCGCGAGACAAGCTCGAGTTGGCCCGTCCCGCAGGACGAGGAAGGCGACAGCAGCAGCAAGCTGCAGGCCGTGGCGGCCAAGGCTGCCGCCATGACTAAACACACGAGCTTCGTCGCGGTGAACATGGCGAAACCAGTATGGAATTAATACGCGGCGGAAGAATGTCCAACGTACGGATGTGGATAACAACGGATAGTATGAGTGTTTGGACAGTACACGAAGAAGCGTCTCCATGTTTTCATCGTCTGGCACCTTTTATTTCGGCCGCTCGGTCCCTTCTTGAAATGCCGTCCACACACTTCTCTTTCGCCGGCATCCCCGCACCGCATCATCTCCTTCTTCTGCCCACACCACCAGGCCATTGTTGTCGCCATGTAGATCATGCTAGCTCACATCCACCGGTATACCTCACCACTGCACCGGAGCCACGCATCGACCATTGCGCTGAGGACCAACCCTTGCTTCGCGCGCCTCCGCCTTGCAACTCACAAGTAGATCAGTCCCTTCCCGAGAACGCAGAGGGTCGACGCGCCCGTTTGGAACCAGTCGTCACCACGTACGTCCACCACCGGCTGCTGTGCCGGATGCAACAATGATAGTTATCGATTCTGGTGAAGATTAGAGTTTACTAGCAAAAATGGCCGTGCGTTGCCAGTTTACAAGTCAACCAGTCAGAAAACAACAACAACAATAATAATAACCGACAAACAGTTTCATTGAGGTCGTCAAAATGACTGCACGACATGCTACTAATCGTATGAATAAATTTGTTAATCCGTATCGTCGAATTTCATTATAAAATCTGAAAAGAGATACAAGTTACGTCCTTCTATCATTTTGAAAACGTAAGAATCAAATCAAATGGATCCATCTTATCCTGAGCGAAAACATCAATTTATTTATTACAATAGTTTCCTTTAAAAAAAAGAAATCAGAATGCTTTGAATGTGTTACTATTATTATTTGAATTTTGCTTAATCTGATGGGAACATATGAGACCGGTAGCCAAAGTGAATTTTGCTTAATCTGATGGGAACATCTGCAACGCGCGGAGTATCACTAATTACATGAAAGACAGTCCGTTTCTCGCCTCCTCCGCGCTACAGTACCTACAGTTCTTCGATCCCAGCCGTCGCCCGGCGATCGGACGGTCCACAGAGCACATCCGTGACGCTTTTGCAAAAAAGTCCCTCCCAAAACCATAAACTAACCCGCAGTCCACGAAAACGCGATGCGAGGGACCGAATTGCGAATTACGACAAAGTCACGGACTTTTCTGAAAAATGCCCCGCAGAACCTCTCCCTCCCTCTCTCTCTCCCCGCGCGACGGCGGAGGTCGCCGCGCCGCCGCCGACGCGCCTCGCCGCCGCTCCAGCCCTCCCCGCTCAGATCGACAGACGCGGGAGCTCCGCCGTCGCGCCCTCCACCTCCTCGCGGAGCTCCGCGTGCCGAGACGGCGCAGTCACGCCGGAATCTTCGCCGGCGTCCGCGCTGTCCGCCGCCGTGTTTCGACGTCGGCCGACGACGCTCCGGCCACGATATGCGTCCGCGCCGCCACCTGCGGGTACCCCGCGTCGCGCTGCGCCCGACACGCCCACCCCCGCTTCCTAGCTCGCTCGGACGCGGCGGCGCCGAGCTCGCCGTTGCCGCGGCAGCTCCGGCCACTGCTGACATCGGCGCGACATCGCAGTGGGCCTGGACTAGCCAGGTGGGCCAGCTGTTGGGCTGGGCCGCTTCCCGTGCGCCTGGCTCGGCCTTTTTTCCCCTTTTATTTCGTTTTTCTATTTCCCAAAACTTTTCAAACTTTCCAAATACAGCTGCAAATAAATTCAAATCAGTTTCTAAAAAAAATAGAAATCAAAATAATCATTTGAGATACTTTGGAACCTTTCCCAAAATATTTCAAATTTAGAAAAGTTCAAAGAATACATAAACGCTCATTTGACACCTCTGCGTCTTTTTGTAAAATATGGATTTCATAATTATCTTTTGAACTCAAGTAAAATCCAGAAAAAGTAATATCACCAATATCATTCAACATGATAAGCCCAATAAAATAATTTGGTACAAAACTTCTTGTTTAAATAAAGTTTCGTAAATCATCTAAATACAATTACCCATTTGTACCATGGTTTCAAAAATATCAAAATAAAACTACCATAAATGTGAATACCAAAAAATGGTTGTTCCAGACTTATTTTCAAATAGATACAGTTAAATCAAAGAACAAATTGTAAGATAGAACATGCTTCAACTAATTTAAAACACTTTATAGATATTATTTTAGGGTATTTAAACAAATTCCAAAAAAACAAAATACTACATGCTGCAAAAACATTAACTTTAACTCCATCCACCAGGAAAATATGAAAGGAAAATATCAAAATGACCACAACAATAAATGCCAATTAATTACGGCACCTGACCAAAATTCCAAATTTAAGTATTTAAACCTTCCAAATGTCTACCACATCTGATTATTTGACAAACATAAAAAGACATCGTACCTGAAAAACTTCCGAATTTAACTAAATTTAAAATCCGAACAATTTTTAGCCCTAAGCTTCCTTCGCATTTTAATAATTTCCAAATGTGCACAATTTTAAAATATGCACATTTCCAAATATGAATTCTACCATGACACCGCCGCATACAAATTTGAATTTCCCACAATTAAAATTCACACGAATATTCACAAAGGCCGCGTCGTGCCGACGCGCATGCATTCCCCACAATTAAATGGAGCTGAATTTCAAAAAGAAAATACATATACATATCCTGCATTTCCACATTTCAAATTGCAAAAAAAATTGGAACCGACAAATTTCGCAGAATTCTTACACTTTCAATTGAAAACTACTTACAACAAAATACATACATTTTTTAGCATTATAACTTGCCGAAGATTTACAGACAACCTAAATATATTCCCTCTAATAAACAAAGTTGAATTAAAAAAACTTAATTACTGTATTTCCACAGATTATGGAGCTTTACTAAATATGGCAAAATATAGACATAAACGTACATAAATTGAAACATGCAAATTGCTTAAATTTTAGAGATACTCATTTCCAAAATAAAACAAACATGTTTGAATAATTCAAATTGGGTAATATTTAGATACCTTTATGAAAAAAGACAACCATACTTGAGCATTCCGACCCAAATTCTAAATTTGTTCAAAATTTAAAAAAATAAAAATGACTTTAATCCTGAGAATTTTGTAAACACTACAAAAAAATTAAATTGAACAACTTCCGAATTCTACAATTTCTAAAATCTGCTTGCGAATTTCAATGCAAATTTCAGATTTACATATCTTCCCATTTTAAATGCCTTCTAGCTCTGAACATTTCGTGAACATTAAAAAAGTTCAAATTTGAATACATTCCAATGCGGATAATTCTCAAATTCACTACATTTCTGAGGCACAAACTCTCTTGAATTCAAATAATTTTTAGATTTCAAAGACTATTGAATATAGACATTTCCAAATTTCAAGTTTACCAAACAGACGCGGCATTGCCATAAATTCAACATGGCGAGCCCACAAGGACACAAACAACAAACGTTGCCTATTTATAGCAGTTAAATTTAAAAAAATGCTTGCTTTAGTAAATATTAGAAACAACAAAAAAAACAATTCCTCTAATTATTGAATGAATTTAACGAAACCTACTACAACGCATTCCCTCAAATTATATATTTAATTTAAATATTTACTTGAGGCGGAAAACATATTTGGCCATTTCAATTTAGCAAGTTAAACTAAATATTGATGCCACAATATAAGCATATTTAAACATTCCAAATTGCTAGATACTTACAAATACCCTAAACGACAAAGCATCTGAAATTGTTGAATATTTGAAGCCAACATAAATGTACTCCCTCTAATTATGATCCTAAATTTAATAAATGCTTAAATTGGTCAACATTTTGGGAAAATTATACTGTATACCCTCTAATTATAGAGTTCAATAAAATGTTTATGCCAAAAGACATCCGTACTTGATCTCCTCAATTTAGTTACCACAATTAGAGATAATACAGCTACACTTTCTCTAATTATACAGTTGCATTTTACAGATGGTTGCTTTACTAACCATTTCGAGAAAATACGAATTTATCTCCTGTAATTATGGATTGAATTTGATGAATTCTCATACAATGTATTACCTCAATTTATGCAGTTAAATTAAACATTTATGACAAATTACGAACATACTTTAGGATATTTCAAGATACAAACTTTACCACAAATTATCGCCAAGGGCGTGGCGTGCCGCCGCAACGAAATTCAACTTTGTAAATGTAGACTTCTCCTTTTCAATTTCGATACATTCAAATCTAAACAAAATTTGAATGTATACAGCTTCAAAATTGAATTTCTCCCACCACGGTATTCATAAATACGACAAACATATCAACATTAACACAATAAAGAAAAAATGTCAACTATTTATGCCATATGATCAAATTTCAAATTTGGAAAGCTTCAAAAATTTCAACGGCTTCCAAATCTGAGCATTTGAAAACTGAAAAAAAACTTAAGAAAAGCTTCCCACTTCCACCAATTTTTGAAATTGAAACAAATTATAAATTAATATATCTACATATGTCCGTCAGAAAAATACAAGTAATATGTCAAAACAATCAAAAAAACACATACAAACTACTTATGATAAGGACAAAAAATTAGAATATTCAAATTTTGTCACCATTGAGAGATAATTCAGGTGCGTTTTTCTTAAATTCAATTAAATATTAACGCCAAAGTACAAACATGTTAGAACATTTCGAACTACTAAATATTTAAATATTCTACAAACTATATCAAAAAAGCTCACAAAAACTGCTACCTACTCATAACAAAATAAAAAACATATTTGCAAATTCCAATTTACCCAACATTTGGGCGAATATTTCCGATATTCCAGAAAATATATCCAAAATGCTAAAAAAAACGCTATATACTTATAGCATAATATATTTGAATATTTAAATTTGACCAATATTTCGACACCATAAGAATAAACTTTCCCAAAATGTGGAATCAAGTTCAACTGGATTTTTCTAAATTCAATCAAATATTGACGCCGAAATACAAACATGTTCAAACATTTCAAACCACTAAAATTTGAATATTCTACAAAATATATAAAAAAATCAGAAAAAATGCTACCTATTCATAACAAAACAAAAAACATGTTTGAACATATCAATTTGGCCAACATTTTGATTAACAAAAATATATATATTATACAGAAAAAACACCAAAGGCGTGGCGTGACGCCACGCTAAATTCAACTAGTATTCTTCTAGTCTACATATGCCCCTATGTATAAAAGTACGACAGATTCGCTCCCTCTCCCGTGGCCACGTCACCCGAATTTTTTTTGCCGCCCGATCGGCGCCACGAACGGTCCAGATCGCGTCAATAATCGTGCGCACTGTAGCGACACTGTAGCTGGCGAATATCTACCAACCACAGGCCGCGCACGATCTTTGGCGCAACAATTTTGCAGAAAACCGCCCGCAAAGGACCTGATTGTAATTTGCAGAAAGGTCAGGGATTGTTTTGCAAAATTTACCACAGAAATCGCCCTCCCTCTTCTTCCTCTCTCTCTCCCGTGACGGCCCGATGCTGCCGCCGCGCCCCGGCACCGCTCCGCACCTCCTCCCACAGATCCAAGCACGCCGGACGCTCCGCCGTCGCCGGATCTCCCTCCTCGCCGCAGATTACATGCCGGGACGGTCGAGCCGCGCAGAAATCGCCGCCGCCGCGCCCGTGGGATTCCGCCGCGTCCGGCCGCCGCCGGCCACGCTCCGGTGACCTAGGCGAGGCGGCGCCGCCACGTATGGGTCGCTTGCGTCGAGGCGCGTCCGCCGCGCCTACGCGCGCGTCCCAGATCGCCGTCGCGCGGCTCCGGCGAGTGTCACGCCACCGCGGTGACTCCGGCCGGCGGTGACGTCGACATGACGCCTTAGCGGGCCTAGGCTGGCCAGATGGGCCGTTCGCGGGCCGGCCCGGCTGTTGCGCGCTGGCCGGCCTTTTCTCTTTTTTTCCATTTCCTAAAAAACTTTTCTATGTAGCTCAAAATTAATTCGGACCAAATTCAAAAAAATTGTAAAAAACAAAACAGCAATTTTAAATACTTTGGGACCTTTTAGATACCTTTTCCAAATTATTTCAAGTTCCACACAAAAAGTGTAATCATTAGTACTGTAAGATACTATGACATGTTCTTCATGGAACTTACACTCTCCAGCAATATATTTTAATCTTTTCATGAAACCTTCTAGTCTTATCCCTTCTGTTGACTCTCTAAATTTCTTAGCAATTTTAGCAGCTTTCATGTACCCAGAGTACCAATCCAACATCCATTCCCTACCAGAAGTTTTTATGGTATTTTCCATTTTTTTTGGGTTTTGATATATATAACTGAAAGTAAAACTAAACTAAATGCAAAACTGAAAATAAATATCTAGTGCCAACAAGAATAAAAACTTAAGCGCTTCACTCCCCGGCAACGGCGCCAGAAAAGTGTCTTGATACCCACAAGTATAGGGGATCGTTGAAATCTTCAATGTGTAAGTATTAGTATCGATCCCACGAGGAGTAGAAGGTATAAGTATTTATCCTCTCAAATAATAGTGTCATTTCTCTTATTATCTATGCACTAGACAAAGTAAAATGATGCAAGTGTTTTGGGTTTTTGGTGTAGAGTTTGCAATAAAATAAAATGCTGAAAATAAAATATGATGAGTGAAAGCTCTCAAAGAGAGAAAACCCAATCATCTATGCAGCAAGAGGATAAGCTCAAGTGTGTGTTTCTTATGAGTGGAGAACGTTCCCAAGGGCTACATGGATTTCATGGCATAAATATTTCTAGAACAACACGGTAAACTTTTTGTCAAGGTTTAATCTTCTTTGGACGGAGCCATAATTAGGTGTAGCTAAATAAATAAACTAAACCCCTTATGATGGATCATGTGGCCAAGTAAATGACTGCACAAGAATTATTAAGACACTCTAAGGTCCCCGATACTAATGCCCTCATAATACAACTTCATGACTCGGTCAAGGGTTTACGTGTCCTCCCAAGTCTCCCTCAATTCATTGCACTACGGTGTTCTCCTATGAGCCCATATAGGTGAACTGATGTGCAGTCGACGTTCGCACAACACCATCATAGAATTACATAAAAGATAAAAACTAGACAAAATACCAACACATGTTATATATAAATCAATGCCAATCCATCCTATGCCCCCAGGAACATGAGAAAACTACTCACAACGTGAAGACATAATATGATTCAATGGCATAAGTGGTACAACACAATCTGAAAATATAGTCTCACCACAAAACAATGACAAGTAGCTAATCATACACAGGTAGAATAGCACTTAAACAATTATCTAGGGTTCAACAATCTCAAACTATGAGGGGGATGAAGTGGATCACGAAGATGGTGATGGAGATGGTGCTGGTCTTCACGGCGGTGTTGATGGAGACTCCGGAGGGGGATGGAGAAGCCTTCCGGAGATGATTCCGGCGGCGTTTCCCCCCTTCGATCTTCTCCGGCGACAGCCTTCTGTCTCTAGTTTCTTGGTTTTGTGTTTCTCCGCCGTCTCCTCTCGAAACTCCTCAGGGGACTATTTTTATAGTCGGTTTTAGTTCAAGACGAAGCCACGGAGACGAAAACGGACGGCATCGGAGCCACGAGGATTAAAAGGGGTGACCCCACACGGCCTATGTACCTGGCCGCTTGGGACCATCCAATTTCTTCCTCGGACTTCCTTTTTCGCGGATTCTTGGCTGGTACGTCTTCTTATTTCCAAATATTGGGCCCCGTAAAATCCTAGGTCATTTGGACGTCGTTTGGTCCCTGAAAGTCAAAAACATGGAAAAAAGGGTTTTCTGGTTCTGCAGGGTTAATTCCTAATAAATGGGGAAACTGTGAATTATCCCCAAAATCATTATAAAACATTGATATAACCCTTATATGATGCAAATATGATTGGATTATAAGTAAAATAATGCAAAGTTCATGTATGCATTTTACATGCATCAGCATCCCAAGCTTAACCCATGCTCGTCCTCGAGTAAGAAGGTGATAAAACTAACATGGACTTCGCAATTTAATACTATCAATGGATATCAAAGATGATCACTATTGCTACATAGAGTCAAATGGTTCATTCTTAAAAAGAGGTAGCAATATGCAAGATAGTTTATGAAGTGATATCAAATAGTCAATGTAAGATGTTCAATGATAATTCACAAAGTGTAACATAGAAAAAAGAGTAATATGGACCACATGTATTCATAATGATAAGTAAGAACATCATACAAAGGTCATAGAGTGTGGATGAAAATCTGAATATAAAAGGTGGACACTTTGGAAAGATATATATTTGAGTAGAGGTAAAGTATGAATAAGTTTCATCTAACTTCCAAATGCTTCTACTTAGTTAATGATTGCAATGTGGTATTCCTTGGTGTCAAGCTCTCATTGCCCCTATCATAGCATCTTGAATGATTAAGTTTAAAGTGAAAGCAAATATGAGTACTGTGCTTGACAAAGTAAAGGTTGAAAGTCTCATGCCCCTTGAATACAAGTACCTACTCCATGTGTTACTCAACTCAGGAAACAAAGCAAGTTCAATTTAAATATCATTATAAATAAAATAGTATCATTAAGAGCGTTCTAAGGACCCCTCGAAATACCAAAGTCCGAGGTGCCCACGTTATGTAAACAGATCACGATCCCAATGATCAGTGCATCGCGATCACATAACCAACTGGTATACAACACAAATAAATAGTGGTCACATGACCAAACCTGCAATCACTGTCACGCATGACAGAATTAACTATGATATAGCGGAAGCGCTCGGCTAGCGTCGGCCCTCATCACAACCGGACGCATTCCCACAGAGCAGCTGACCGGTGACACTCAGTTGGCGTAGTCGTCGGCGTACTCCTCATCTTCGGCATAGGTCTTCTCGTTGAAAATCTGGACATTGGAATATCCAGGGACACAGCCATGAGTACAATTACGTACTCGCAAGACCACCACCAGGCTTAAGTTTTCATGGTAATGCAATAAAAACGTTTTCGAAAACTGGGATAGCTGCTATATATGACTATAGGGCTTAATTTTCGCAAAACGATGCTTTTAGACATAGAGAATACAACATCTCTATATCTTTGTTGAAAAAGGCATTTGGAGATATAATTCTCCTTCTTTTAGAAATGGCAGAAACCATTTCCACGTTTCGAAAACACTTTTGTAAAACTTTCTTCAAAACACTAGGATAGGGATGCCCCTTTTTCCTTTCCGGGTTCCGACTGGTTGACACCCCGAGACCAACCATCTTCTCCCAAAACCCGTACCTCCCAGGTACCTCCCAGGTACCTCCTTGATGTCTCCTTTCTCCTTTGCCGAAAACAGTTTCTTTTTAAAACATAAAATGCACATACGCCTAGATCGGTGGCCTTTCCAACCGTCCATGACCGAGGACTCGGCTATTCGAATAGATTTACACTCTGCAGAGGTGGTGCACTTTCACCACACCAAACAGTCATTCCGCCGTGATCAGCCACGGTCCTCATACGACAGTATGCGGTGTTTCAGATAACATGATCAAAGCGTTCCACTAATCCACTCTAGTACAGAGGACTCCCGCTAGGTTTGTTCCCCTCGGCACTGTGTGCTCCACTAGACCCCTGGTCTCTCTTAGGACGCCACACCGCCACGGCAGGGGACCCAACGTAATCGTCCGGCGCGGGTCCATCCGCATGTGTATTGCCTCGTACAGACGACAACCCGGCTTCGAGGGACTCTAACCCATATAGGAGTATGAGACCTTCCGTACTAAAGTAGACAAGCTTCCGGCTAAGCCCTACCCATATCAGGTAGTGTGGTTGCACGGGTTAATTGTTCGGGTGGCCGCTAGGGCTGTACTTTGTTTTTCAAAAACATCTCCACCTCCGACTGCTCCCAGCAGCTCGGGTTTTCACAAACTCTCCGAATGCTCCCAACACTTCGGGTTTTCATAAACATCTCCATTTGCTCCCCGCAACATGGGTTTTATAAAATACTTTCTCGCTGATCGCTCCCAGCGACTCGGGTTTTTCCTCTGGAAACATTTTACCAAAGACCAGGCTCCCATCCTATAGTTTTGAGATAAGGATATAAGGATATACTACTAGAAAATATAATTTTCTTGATAGCACCTTCAGTAGAAGGCTTCTCAAGTAAAGATCTATTTTTATAAACCTATTATATACTAGTAGATATCTTTGGCCAAACAATATTTTATAAAATAGTTTTGGGTGGCAAAGTGCCACAGAAGAAATAAAACATGGATTATTTTATTTTAAACACAAAACATGCTTTAATGAAATAATAGGATTTCAGTAGGGTATGGTGAGGTGGCTTGCCTTGCTCAGCAAAATGTCTCGGTTCTTGTTCTCCCTCGTGGGCGGTTTCAGCTTCCACGTACTGCTCCTCCTCTTGCGGTCCTATCGTACCGGAAAATTAAACGTGACTACCGTTAATTCTAAGTAGCGGGTTGACAACAATCTAAAGTAGTTAAACAAAATAGCAAGCATTGCACAAGGCACCAAACTAACACTCAAAAGCAGACAACTCACTTAATTAAAACAGCAACAAACGACAAGTCCATATAACTAAGACAAACAACAAACACACCTTAGACAATATACACAATAACCCTAATAGTTAAAAAGTGGGTTTTAACCGAACCCTAAAACAAAACTCCCCTTAGGGTGATTAGGTCACTTAACAAGGGCTGTTACCGTAGTTTAGGAAATACTTCAGACAAAAGTATCTCTTTAGTTTTTAGGAAATATTTCAGACGAAAGTTAAGTTACTAATTATTTTCTATTATTAAAATATTCCACCAAGTTAAGATAGAGACATTAACAAACTACTCATGCTAGTATTAAACTTAAGGACTACCAAATTCAACTAACAAGGCAAACATATCAAACCACACAACCATGTTTGGCCACTACAATACCATTTATTATTTATTTACAAAATAAGGTTAAGGTGATAATTAGACAACCTTTTTGAATCACTTTCAATTTGTAAAACTAAACATCACTAATAAACTTAAAACCATTTATACAAACTCATTTAAGAGCGTCAACTAGGGTACCTCTTGTCCCAGGATATGGAACAAGCCCATATCAAAATGACAAGACAAAAAAACATAATGAACAATCTCAACACCCCTTTTATTTACTATTAGATAGCTTTTTATTGTAAGGTGTATCACAGAAGGTTCACCATAGCATGTAAGTAAATTTCCACCATGAATGATGCATGGCTTAGATTAGCGGCCCAGGCGTCTCTCTAACCATTTATACAAACTCATTTAAACCTACTTCATTTCCTCATTTATTTCACCCATGGTAAGCATCCATAAACAAAAGTACACGACATCAACTAAATGAAATGAAGTGCAATGTTGAAAGCTTGCCATGTGACAGCACATTTGGGCTAACTCTCAACCAAAGACATTTGTCAAGCTCACAACATCATAATTTTAATCACAATGGTTCATGTTCGTTAAGTGCAATAAAAGTAAAGTGTGCATCAAGTTCGTGAGAGCTATATAACCAACTTTTCCCATAACAATCAACAACATAAACATTTTATTTTAGAGGTATAAATAATACAAAATAACATGATAAACATACTCGGAATAGCATGAAGCTAATAGGTAGATATGGTGGACTCACTCGAATAACTTTGGTTGAAGGTGTTGGAATCAAGTTTTTACTTATTGGAATTTTTGGGCTAGTAAGAGGGAGAAAGTTGACCATCTAAATACATGCATGAGTGTCCATAGAACTAACTAATCCATGTTAAACAAATTAAAGTAACATTTAGCATCAAAACATGAATAAAAGATAGCTCTTGATAAAACACTTGCAAATTATTACTCATTAACAAGCTTATGAATCATGCAACTATATGTATCTTTTAAAATCAACTCAAACATCTCTTTTCCCAATCTTATAATAGCATCCAATTTAATTCAACCCAAATTTTCAGTAGCTCTCTCATATATAAATGATATTGTGGTGGTCTCACAAAATAAAAATCAAACCTAAACAAACAAAAAGACGCTCCAAATTTATGCGATAAAGTGCATTGATCGAAAAATAGAAGTTAGACGTGTGCAAACCGAGAGTGTGTTCGTCCAGTGGGGTTGTCTTCACATCCCCAAGCTTATGGTCTTCACGAATAGCTCTTAGTGCATCTCCTCTAATCCCTGTGAAAAAACTTCAAAACACCGTTTCTCCATTTCTTTTCTGTGGGGTGACATTAGTAGTGATAAACAAATAGATTTCTTGCTGCATATAATCCTTAGACAAAAATTCATATGAATGTCCAGTAAGTGTATAATGTTGTATGCCTACTCATAAACTCAATTGGATCTAAAAGGTTCAAGTTACAAGTTCAAAGCATGCATCAAACAAAATGGGACAGAATCTGTCCAGAAAAACAGCAGCATCAAAACGTATTTTTCTACCCTACTTAAATCTGTCTAAAAATTCTGAAACAATTCATGCATACAGAGGATGAAAAGTTGCTACTATAGTTAAAATATCAGCTCATTCGGAGTTACAGAATAGGAACTAAAAATCATACCGTGCACAGATTCATGCTGGAATAATATCAACATTTTTCTTACCTTGGGGATTTTTAACCGGCTTCACAAATGTTTGCCACCTTGGGTAGATGCCATCTGCAAGATAATAGCCATAATTGTATGTACGGCCATTTGCTACAAACTCCACCGGTTGAGTTTCACCATTTACAATCTTAGTCATGAGTGGTGACTTGTGAAGAACATTGATGTCATTGGAAGCTCCGGACATACCAAAAAAAGCATGCCATATCCATCATGATCGGCCACTGCTTCAAGGATTATAGTGGAGTCCTTTTTGTGGCCTTGGAATTGTTCTCTTATGCAGGTTATCTAAAGGTTGATGACAAGGTTTTTAACTATAAAATTTTCTCTTATGCAGGTTATCTAAAGGAGTACAGTGACACTCCGTTTGCGGTCTCAGTTGCAGTGGGGGAATCGAGACCTGTTTATGGAGGTTTGAATAAGACTGGAGGATACAGCGAGAGACTTTTTATCTTAAAATGGATGGCAGCACAATATGCGGATTGGCCCTCCACCGTCATAGGCATTATTACAATTTGTAATTATGATATGTACTTCGCCTTTTTATGTTTTCAAACTACTAAACTCTTATCGGCTGTGTACATCGTTGTTATGAAGAGGCTGGGTGTAATGCTTAAACCTTTTAAATAACAAAACTCCCTTTATCAAATAAATGTTATATGCAATGTCTATGTATGTGTTCATGTCTGTTGTTTGAACTAACCAGTGTATGCATGGTTTGTAGTTTGAATTATGACTTACGTTTCTCAGGATTTGAACATGTTTTCGAACCTTTTTTTTTCCTTCGAGCATATGCTACGGCGCAAAATTTCTCGTGTTTCCTTTTTTTCGAGCATCTGCTACGTTGGCCGATATGGTTTGTGCCGCGACGTGCGCAGTAATGCGTGGCTTGTTTGCCTACCCGTGGCTTCCTTTTCGGTGTTGGCTCCACCACTATACACGGGCGATGCATGCTTGCAGGTCTCCTTCTCGGACCTGTACAACACACTACTTAGGGCGCGTTTGTAGCTCGTGTTGACTTTTGAGCTCCGTGGGGGCAGGCCCTCCAAGGCCAGGTCTGGCAAATTCACCCTCTCGGCCATGTTATGCAAGTTGTTTGGTAGCCTGCATGTCTCCTGGCCAGGGTTGTCATATGCAGCTGACCAAACAACATTCTTGTGTTTCCTGTGATAGTTAGTCTCACCTTCTTCCACATGGGTTGAGTTACCTCCCATCACCAAACTTGAGCAGTTCTAAGTGACAAATACATAAGCTGACGGAAGAATAAGCAAGGCCAGACGACGCAGCCTTGGCAACCACATCGATC
Source organism: Poa pratensis (assembly GCA_947311845.1). Lineage (NCBI taxonomy): Eukaryota > Viridiplantae > Streptophyta > Magnoliopsida > Poales > Poaceae > Poa > Poa pratensis. The sequence goes on along the minus strand of CAMZMU010000108.1, from coordinate 36,532,954 downwards.
CTCTAAGCAGAAACTAGTTTACACAAGACAGCAGCAAGAACATACTGTCATGTGATCATGTCTTTTTTTAACAAAGCAACTCTTCTCCTGCCTACTAAAATATGTATCGCATTCCATTGCTTCTTCACGGGGGAACAATAGTATGGACAGTAGTACGGACGTACATAAGCTGGCTAGGGCCGTCTGAGAGCATCTCCACCGGGGCCAAATGACCATCCAAAGTTTCATTGAGGTCTGGATGTCAAAATCGGCCACTAGCGGCACCCGTCGGGCCGAGCGCAATCGTGTCTGGCACACTTAAAAGGACCTCCAAGTTTGGAGGCTCTCTCGGGGGTGCCGGACATGGGGCGGACATGGCCTTCGACAGGTCTGGCTCGCCCGTCATACACACAGCGCCGGTGTGACCTTATTCATTCGCTCCCCCACCCTCCTTCTTTTTCCTCTCGCCGGGATTCGCACCATTGCCACCACTCTCGCCTCCGCCTGCTTGATTCACACCTCAGGGCCCAAGCCGCAGCGCTCACGCATGCCTACTTGCCGCCGCTCCCCGCTGGTTTCCGACCTCGTCTAGCGTCGGCGCAACTAATTCAAGCCGCTACCCTTGTCTTTCATGGTCGCTAGATGAAATGTGTGAGATCATGAGTGCTTGTGTTATCATGCACAACATGATCATTGAGAGCGAACGACATACGAGGAAGTAACTGGTCAACGAAGTGTTCGATTTCTAGGGGCGTGCCGACGCAGATGAGAGTTTTTTGCCATGCATCGGGAAATTTGTGATGGAACAACGCATACCTGTGGGCTATCAAAACGACTCAGCCGGCGACGGTTTGATATGTCATGTTTTAAACTTCAATTCGTATTCATACCTTACATTTGAATTTGAACTTGTCTTATAATAATATACTTTTCTATCTTCGATTCGTATTGAAATGCAAGAACTTGGGTTCTATCACCGATGTTTAGATGAATAAAAAATTGTAGTGCTTGTTTCGGGTGCGCCGCTGTGGGCGGCACCCCCAATTGGCCGGACACATGTCCGGCACCCCAATTGGGCCTCAATTGGGAGTGTCGGACACCGATTTGGAGCCCCCGGTGGAGATCAGAGACACCGATGAAAAGCGGGAGGACAAGCAGATGATGCGCTTCTTTTGACTGATGCTTGGATTAATTACCTTTCGCTTTTCGCATCTCTTTCCGTCCACCTGCTACTAGTACTATATTAGTTTTGCCGACCTACTCCCTAACTAACGGGTCCATGGTGGAGTGGAGTATCTAGCATCCGTCTCCGTCTATGGAGACAAAACCGTTGCTTCTTCGATTGCGGAATGTGATTTTGGAGCCGCGACAGCTACCACCATCACCCTGTATATAATCGTCAAGACGTATGCATGCAGTGGCAGCATCAACCATAGCTCCATCTGTTATCCTAGAACCTTCTATTTGTGATATCCAAAGTCATATTACACTTATATATATGGACCCACGGTATACTTTGTCTCTTTTATCATGGTTTGGTTTAAATGTGTTACTGTTATTTGGATTTTGTTTAATCCGATAGGGACATATGAGTTCGATAGCCACAAAGTGAATTTGTACCGGTGCTATTAATTAGCTTCATGGTGGTGGCCGGTGGGGGCTCATCAGAGATTTGATTGCAGATCACTGCCAAGATGTGCGGCAGCAGTAATGTCCATCAAACAGGGCCCAAGAAGAGGAATATGCGATAGGGCCCATCGACGACGCAGACCTAGCAACAACCGCATTCTTTTATGAGGCCCTAGTTCAGCGTCCATGGTCTAAAGCAAAATCAGTTTACACGAGACGCATGCTCCATTTCCCGTGTCTTCACGAGGGTACAATACGTACGTGTATAGGCCGTGGCATGCATGGACGGAATCTACAGAATTTGGAGCTGTGGGAGTGGAAGACGGTGGCGGGCTCGAAGAGTCGTGTGTAGCTCGGGCCAAGAAAAACCATAGAGGTGGAGAATGATGTACCCTGCAAATTTTCAACTCCAAATATTTTGTATTCCGGCCTACACGGAAATGACAGATTCCTGACAGATCTGAAAAAATATTTTGTATTCCGGCCTACACGAAAATGACAAATTTCTGACCGATCTGAAAAATTACCGGCTCATATTCAGAGATTTTTCATTTTTACACAGCGCAAAATACAAAATATTTCGCATTAATATTTGCACACTGGTGGATATCATCATTATCTACATCCGGAAAAAAAAATCAGATTTTTTTAAAACTTTAATGTATCGTTTTTTAGTTTTTCAAAAAAACGGGCTACATGTAGCCCGTGCTACAAAACGCCTCTCTCGGCGGGGCTGCGGTACAGCTGCTGCAGAGGCTTCACCCGAAGTGGGATGTCGCCATGAACTCACCGTCCGATCTGGCTTGCGATCAAACAGTGGTTACTCACTCGCCTGTACCCACTAGTACCTACTATGTGACATCGACGACGTGAGAGAACAAACGGTGGTGATTCGGCTTGCAAAGCGAATCACCACCATCTGTTCACTGTATATAACCACTGGCTTTGCATTCACTATATATTGTCACGTGCAAACGTATAATCCGTCCGTGGAGGCAAAACCGTTGCTTGGATTTACCGAATGTGAGATGCGAGACCGTGCAACACAATAAAATATAGGGATAGCCGGGTTGGATGAAGCGTCTACTATGTTACTACACATTGGGCCAAATCGGTGGTGGTGTCCCCCCCCCCCCCCCCCCCTTCTCTCCTTCTCCTGCGAGGATGGATTAGGTGGTAGGCTCCTCTCTGTAGATAGTAGTTATAGGACTAGACCAAATTATGATAACCAATACTACTACTTGCGTCCTATGGTTTCCACAATTGAAGAAAAAGTAGATACATCAACCATATTATTGGACATGTGCAAGATGTCACTTTCCCCTAGGCAAGTTAACTTATATTGATAAAATTGGTGGTCCAAATTAGAGACACTACCGATAAATAAATTAATGTGACTCGTGAGGTACAACAATTATTAGGAAATAATAGTGTAGCTATGAGTTCTACAAATGGGTTGATGGGAGGAATGGAATTGATTGACACGGTAGTTCCTCTTAATGTTAAGGTCGTGGAAGCTACTCTGAGACGGATGTTTTAACGACGTGAATAGATCTACACCTGCCTTTATCGCGTTATCTACGAAATTATCCATCTTTGAAACAGGTATTAAGGTCATCAATATTTTGGCTCCTTGTTGACGTGGAGTAAAAAATAGAACTATTTGAAGACTACCCAGCGGCGCCGCATTTTAGTCGCACCGTGCGGCGGCCCAGGAACGTGCGCTGCAACGCTGGGAACAACGCGCGCGGCCCATGAAAACGTCGGTCGACGGGACGCTCGTGACAGGGATAGGACAAGCCGACGTGCTCACCCCAGCTAGACACCTATTCATCGAAGAAAAACTACCGTAGCTAGTTGTTAGCCAGGGATAGGCATCCGAATTAATTACGCACACTCGCGCTGATAGCTTGACGTCATTTGGCGACTGCAGCGTGTACCAGCGGGAAAAAGCACATGCGTATACGAGTTGAACTACCGAATGTACTCCCTCCGTTTCAAAATAGATGACTTCTATTTGTCTAAAAGTGGATGTATCTATACACGTCGAGGACATTATCACGGTTGATAAAAGCTAGCGTCCTTCCTCAGTACTATTTGCTGTTGGACATTTCAGATGCTACTCACACTAAATATTTTAGCATGTCCAAACAATTCTATATTTTCCATGATAATTTTAGTTAGCTCAGATAACCCTATAATTATCAGATTGGTTAGAAACAAAAAAGATATTGTGATGTTGTTATCAGGTTTCCCGATCCAATCACCGGGTTTCTAAATACGTAAAACTTGTTTTGTGGTGATCATCATATTATTTTGTAAATACAGTACATTATCCCAACAACATCTACCAGACACATTTATTAGGTTATCCGGTCACAGTTATCATGTTATATATGCAAGAAGGAGCTACCAGATTAAATTAGTCACATTATCAGGTTATCCAGTCACAGTTATCAGATTAATTAGTCAGAAATATCAGATTGTCTCAACATAAAACTACCAGATTAATTAGTCATAATTATCAAGGTATTTAGTCACAATTATCATGTTAACTAGTAGCAATCATCAGATTATCTCAACATCAACCACCAAATTAATTAGTCACAATTATCAGATTGTCTCAAGATCATCTACCAGGTTAATCGGTCACAATTATCAAGTTATTTAGCCACAGTTAGGTTAATTAGTCACATTATCATATTATCTCAACATCAACTATCAAATTAATTAGACTCAATTATCAGATTATCTCAACACCATCTATCAGATTAATCGGTCACAATTATCAAGTTATTTAGCCACAGTTAGGTTAATTAGTCACATTATCAGATTATCTCAACATCAACTATCAAATTAATTAGTCACAATTATCAGATTGTCTCAACATCATCTATCAGATTAATCGATCACAATTATCAAGTTATTTAGCCACAGTTAGGTTAATTAGTCACATTATCATATTATCTCAACATCAACTATCAAATTAATTAGACTCAATTATCAGATTATCTCAACATCATCTATCAGATTAATTAGTCACAATTATTAGATTACCTCAACATCAACTACAAGATTAATTAGTCACAATAATCAAATTATATTTTGTGACAATTACCATATTATCTCAATAGAAGCTACCCAATTAATTAGTCACAATTATCAGATTAATTAGTCACAACTACCAGATTATCTCAGTAGCACCTGCCAGAATAATTAGTCACAATTATTAGGTTATAAAGCAGATAACATATTCCGTAATTAATGCTCGAGTTGTTCTGATATTGGGTTATTTACTAGTATCAGTTGACGGGTCATCCGATTTGTGCATTAAAACGTGCTAACGCGAGCATAGCTTAGGATGAAGAACAACAAAATTGTTTTGGCTATTTGGTTATTTGATAGTGATTCTTATGTTGTGTTGTACAATTATAAAATTATAATACAGTAAACAAATCTTGTACGTGCAATTATGGAGTACTTACCAAAATTATGTCATTATAATCAGTTCCATATTGTTCCAATTATCACAAAAATGAGTGTAGTCATATTCGTTGGCAGAGAGGAGTGTGTCCGTAGCAAAACATTGCCTAAACTGTAGCAGCATGCATGAAGATTCCCTGTGCAGTCCTATGGCTTATCTCTCGTAGGTACTGTACAGTGTACGTAATATAGTATGACCAAGTAGTCTAAGTTTTCTTCAATTGATTCGCTGGCCGTGCGGTCCGTGACATGCATGCCCGCGGCTCCGCGCCACACAGCTAAGAAATTGTGCTGCCACCACCGAGCGCCAGAGAAGAGCACCACCCGACGGAGGCCCTGAATCTATGGGGCAACACTGAAAATATAGGTGAGGCCGCTCGCTGCGTTGTGTACGTCACATGTGTTGTGCGATGGAAACGAGGGTGGCGTTTCTGCGAATCTCCGCGCGCCGCACGGAAGGACGCGCGTACGGCACCTGTAGGTAGATTTCCCCCCAACAATCAAATGCAAGATGTTTGGTGAACACGGCGCGCAGGCTGAGCACCGTAGCAATACTGGTTTGCACTGTTTGCGAAGGATTTGTATAATCTGAACATTGTTATTCACCCGGACATTGTCATTCCAAGTTTGCAATCTCACCGTTTATCAAAAGTTCCTGTGCATGCGCTAGAAATAAAGCATTTATCGTACTTTAAAAATATGTTACTACATCATTGATGCTTAACGTGACAAAGTGCCCGCTGCCGAGCAGTCTTGAACTTCTTCCATTCGCCTAGGACGCCCCGAAGACGCTTGAGCTTCACACGCAGGCCCTTGAGGCAGTTGCCGTGGAAGGTGGAGAGCCGCCGGAAGTCCATCTTGGGCTGGCAGAAGCCGCCGCAGTAGGCCGTGTCGATGAAGTGCACCGTCACGTCGAGCCGCAGCGAGAGCTCGCGCTTCACCCTGTCGAACACGTCCTGCTCGTTCAGCCGCCCCGTCCTGGCCTCGTACCAGCCCTTGAAGAAGCTAATCGTCCTCGCGTTGGACCTGGCGTAGACGAAGCCGCCATTGGCCTGCTTCTGTAGGTCGTAGGGGTCCTTGCCGAAATACTTGTCGCTAGAGATGGCGATGTCGGCGCCCAGCGGGATGTGCAGCAGCGCGTTCCGGAACCATACGATGTCCACATCCTGACAGATCGATGAAGAGTTGTGCATCAGCATGCGATCATTGTGAACACGCGCACTCGCTTCGTTCCAAATTAGATTACTTCTATTTACCAACATGTGAATGTATCTAGACATGTTAAAAGATATATCCACATTTGGACAAATAGAAGTCATTTAATTTAGAACGGAGCGAGTACGTAAGTACCAATGGCGTATGGCTCACCGTGAAGACGAAGCCGTAGCCGAGCTCCAGGACACGTGTCTGGAACTTGTTCCTGGCCCACATCATCTCGAGGTAGTCCTTGCTCATGAATGGCTGCTCCCCTGTAAGGTTCATGCCGCCCCCTACGTCCAACCAGTAGCATAGCGGGTGCACGAGCTTGCACTGCTCGAAGGCCTTGTCGTCGACGGTGACGATGATGAGGTGCTTCAGCAGGGGTTCGGTCTTGTCGCCTACGCGGAAGCTCTCGAGGAAGAGATCGAGGAGGGAGCCGGCCGCCGTCCAAGCCATGTTCGTGAAGGTCATGATCACGGTGTTGTCTTCCATGGCTGCGATTCCCAGTAGCTCGGAAAGGCCGTCGTCTTCAGGTGTACTAAGAGTGACTGCAGCAGCCTGGAGCCCGATCATAGACGCACATGGCACATATGCAAGTATCGTTCGTGCAAGTATTAGGCCATCACAAATGCAAGCTGTTTCGAAATCGAGATGCTTGAACACCGTTGTTTATTTATAAAAGTAAGGTACATTTCCATTCAAGAAATATAAGCACCAGTGTTTAAGAAAAAGAAAAAATAACAGATTTATTCTTTTAAGCTCCTTGTATTGCTTGCCTTACATACACACAAAATAGAACTAGGAAGTCGAGACAGAAGAAGCTAGGAACATACAATTAGCACTCAACTCAGTGTTTTCACCTTGCTAGTTCGCTAGATTCTTAACTAGCAAGATTTCACAATAATGTAAACTCCACAATTATAAGGATCTTCCCCGGTTATCTGAGATGTCCAAATGATTTATGATCTATGCATAAATTATCAATAAATTTTCAATATCAATGCATCATTGATAACTTCTGAATTTATGTAATTTATTTTTTAGATTCATATACTAACAAGAAACTATTGTTCATGCATTGACAACAAAAAATTAAAACCACACATTAACATTTTTCTTAGTTTTACCAATACATCAATTAGTAAGAATATATAATATCGTTCGTTAGATGCAAAATCGAAGATCAAGAATAATATGGTATAAGGCATATAATGAAACATTCCATTGTACATGAAACAACGGGAGAACATACTAGCCTTTTTTTTGCCATTTTGGAGATTGGGAGATCTAATATCTCGGCTCCGTTATAGAAATATTTATCCTGGTCCTTGACTTTGCAATATATTGTCTTCCACCCCTCCCAGTCGGTTTAAACGCAATGACTATTCATGTAGAAACGTGCCACCGGAGAGCATTGTGTTAAATTCCATGTAAGATAAGAATTAGATAGCTTCGAATGGTCCTTAGTTCCAGTATATGGGTCGGCTTAGGATGCGCAGAGGCCCGATTTTTTGACTGAGCTACACTACTCTTTTGTGAGTCAGAATCACTTCCTATTCTTGTAGGAGGGGATTTCAACATTTTACGTCGCTAGGAAGACAAAAAAATGATAACTTCAAAACATGATGGCCTTTTATTTTTAATACAATCACAAGTGTTAGCTTTCTCAGGTCGACAAATTACTTCGGAAAATGTAGAGCAACGCCAACATACGGTATTAGAGGTAAAATGCTGATGTGGCACTATAGTTAATGAGTCAAAAACTAAAGATAGCTATCACACATGATCATAAGCAAAACGTATTATTCCAATCACATGTAATTTTGAAACCCAAATCATTAAAAGAAAGTTCACTTGCATACAACACTTAAGAGCAAGGAGAAAATACTGTCGACAACCTGCTATATCTTGGTGCAGTGTATCACCAGTGTTAATGATCAGTATTTATAATATTTATTACTCCCTCCATTCCAAACTATAAGATGTTTTACATATTTTAATATGGACTAAATACGGAATAATATGAGTGAATCTACACACAAAAACGCCTCTAGTGCATATGAATCAGTAAAAAGTTAAACAATCTTATATTTTGGAACGAATGTAGTAGCTATAAAGATGCAGTAATTTATTAATTTATGTCCCACTATACACACTCATGAAGTTTTATGTACTCCATTTAGCTCTTATATTTCAGAAACGGCTGCAGTTGGCTCTTATTGTACGGTGCGCTTCTCTTCCTTACTCTTCTCTCTTCCAATTTATATCGTTATGACCTGGTTACATCATTTTATTATACTTGTTCCAGGAGACAAGTCATTGGGTTGGTTGTTTCTTGGCAGTGTGAAGCACAGTGCAAGTGGTGAGGCCAATAGTTTGTACGTGAACTAGGCAGGTGGTTAGCTACTCCCTCCGTTTTATGTTAAATGACTCACTTATATGTACATATGGATGCATCTAGGCATGTTCTAGACGTGTTTTAGTGTTTGATACATCCGTATATATATCTCTTATAAAGCAAAACCCCACTAAGTGTATTAATTATTTTCCTATCTCAACATGCAAACTATCCATATAACTCACTATTTTGGCCAATTAATTGTCCATGTCATCTCCACTAACAATAATTAATATAGTTTTCATGCAACCTATCCATGTATTTTCTAATTATTTTTCTATCTCAATATGCAAACTATCCACATCACTCACTATTTTGGTCAATCAATTGTCCATGTCATCTCCACTACCAGCAATTAATATAGTTTTCATGCAACACATCCATGTATTTTAAGCCATAAAATTGTCCACATCACAAATATTCAGTACTCAAATATTCAACAATTTTACACGATCTATATTTAGTGTATCCATTGTTTTGATCAAGTGAATATTGACAATTGGATATTTCATGCGTCTTGTACCCATTTCATTTACATTTTCTTAAGAGATTGTCGCTGCAACGCGCGGAGTATTCTTCTAGTCTACATATATGTGGAACGGAGGGATGCATGCATGTAGTTGGCTTCGTCGCAAGTGGTGATCGAGTGCATGCAAAGCTAACTGGATTCGAACGGTGGGTGTGGATCGGATCCCATGGACTGTTGTTGTTAGGGACAGGAAAACGCACACACGCACACACTCCAGAGAGAAACACTCACGATGGAGGACGCAAGGAGCTGAGCAAAGTTCTGGTTATTGGCTTGCTACTTGGTGCTTCGAAACCGATACAAGGATACCTATTTATACTAGTACGGGCTGGTAAGGTAATCACTAGCTAAGGTGTGAATAGATGACCAGGAGTCAAGCCGCCCTGTCTTCTGCAATCTATCCTGACTACTGCTGCTGCCACTTGCTCTGAGCTCTTGTTATATGCTGCCGGGTGCTTGAGTAGCAGCGTAGATACTTGACTTTGGTGGCTCACGTTCACACCCCATGCACAGACTACTACATCACGTATGCATGTGTGTACTGCATGTGCTTAGCAACCAAGTTTGCTTAGGCTAACATGGACGTACCTTGAAGCTGAGATCTTCCTGTTGGGTTCCATTGCTGCGCGAGACAAGCTCGAGTTGGCCCGTCCCGCAAGACGAGGAAGGCGACAGCAGCAGCAAGCTGCAGGCCGTGGCGGCCAAGGCTGCCGCCATGACTAAACACACGAGCTTCGTCGCGGTGAACATGGCGAAACCAGTATGGAATTAATGCGCGGCGGAAGAATGTCCAACGGACGGATGTGGATAACAACGGAATGAGTGTTTGGACAGTACACGAAGAAGCGTTTCCATGTTTTCATCGTCTGGCACTTTTTATTTCGGCCGCTCGGTCCCCTCTTGAAATGCCGTCCACACACTTCTCTTTCGCCGGCATCCCCGCACCGCATCATCTCCTTCTTCTGCCCACACCACCAGGCCATTGTCGTCGCCATGTAGATCATGCTAGCTCACATCCACCGGTATGCCTCACCACTGCTCCGGAGCCACGCATCGACCATTGCGCGTGAGCACCAACCCTTGCTTCGCGCGCCTCCGCCTTGGAACTCACAAGTAGATCAGTCCCTTCCCGAGAATGCAGAGGACGCGCCCGTTTGGAACCAGACGTCACCACGTCCACCACCGGCTGCTGTGCCGGATGCAACAATGATAGTTATCGATTCTGGTGAAGATTATAGTTTACTAGCAAAAATGCCCGTGCGTTGCCACGGTCGAACAAATTGGGACCTAAATACGCAGAAAACAAGTCAGAAAACAACAACAACAATAATAATAACCGACAAACAGTTTCATTGAGGCCGTCAAAATGACTGCACGACATGCTACTAATCGTATGAATAAATTTGTTAATCCGTATCATCGAATTTCATTATAAAATCTGAAAAGAGATACTCCCTCCGTTCCAAATTAGATGTCTTCCATTTGTCCACATGTGGATGTATCTATACTTGTAACATGTCTAGATACATCCGCATGTGGACAAATGGAAGACATCTAATTTGGAACGAAGGGAGTACAAGTTACGTCCTTCTATCATTTTGAAAACGTAAGAATCAAATCAAATGGATCCATCTTATCCTGAGCGAAAACATCAATTTATTTATTACAATAGTTTCCTTTAAAAACATACTTTCTAGCCAATTGATAATCTATTTGCATAATCATTTGCAGCACGTTCCTTCTCTATTCCTGTAACAGCGTCGTGGTGCTGAGTAAGATCTGTTGCCGCATCTGAGTTGCTTCCGCCTTCGTAATTTTTTAGCTTCCTAGCTGCCTGAAAGGTGGAAAATATATTGGCCTGTAAGCAAATGAACTATACAAACTGACCGACAGAGTAGTCCATATCCTAGCTCGCTTCATCTGTACCAGGCTATAAGAGCTGAATAAATATAGTTTTACCAAAATAGTGGAAGAAATAAAATGCATCACTTACACCATAAATGCATTTCAAACATTAAAACCTAGCAATTATAGAATGAGGTGCAGAATATGAGTGCCATCCTTACAAGTAAATGGTCGTGTCTGTGAGCCATATCTGCAAATATATTATGTCCGTCGCATCCGAAATTCTTCTTGACTCAGCATAGAATTGACATCTACAACTTAACTTACAGTTACAGATTCGCAGCTAATATTTCGCTGCTGAAAATATCAAATCAACAACAGCTCTAGCCAGCGCGCCCAGCACCAGAAGCAAGCAAAGCACGGACAGCGCAGAAAACATCAGAACTCACCACTGGCAGTATGAGGAGGACCGGAGTAGAGCATGCAGGGACTGGTGGTATTGGCCGAGGCTTCTCCAGGTGGGTGGAGAGGTCGACTGCACACGGCAGCTGGGCTATTACAGCCGACAGCGAGCGACTGCGGCGACGCGCTCGTAAGGTCGCTCCCGAGGTCTTGATCCAATCCGATGTCCTGGTCAATCGATCGAACATAGAGAGACCTAGAGCATGGAGCGGACGGCCTCGAGCGCCTCCAAGTCCCCGTGATGCGCGCATAGGCGGGTCAAGCAAGGGTAGGCCCCCGAGTACGGCGACATCCAACTATAGTTCTTAAGATGTAACAATGTTTTTAATGTGCGTGTGTGGAACTTTATGGTAGGTTTTAGTTTATGTATATGTTTGTGTTATGTTTATATTTATGAATCTTTATTTTTGTTTGAAAACAGAGAAAAAACGGACTGGCCGTCCCAAAATTGGGAGAACCGTTGGGCGCACCGGGGCTAACAGGCTGCTGAAACATGTCCGACGGACAAACCCAAACACAAACGGACACACGATGGGGGTGTTCTTGAAGTTGCCCTAAAGCCAGCACGAAGTAGCACATCTGGGCGCGTGCTCAGCTCAGATCGGTCGAAAGAAGCTAGCTAGGTGGATCTTCAGTAGACGACAGATTATTCTGGAGATGTAATAATCCAACGTGGGTTGACCGGCGAGTCCCGCGCCAAACTGCGGCCGGCGACCTCGCAGCCATTGGCTGATTCAGATATAGACGAAGCTCCTTTACGTGTTGTTGCTGCTGCCGTCTCTTGTCTCTTCCAATGGCCATATAGGTCAGCATGCGCTAGTGTAACTGGCACATCATCTCTCCTGTTTTGCTCCGTTTTCAATCCACATCATGTGCACTCCGGCCCGTGCGTTCGGTGTCCAATATAATGTTTGTCGTGATCTTCTTCCTTATCTTGCGTCTCTCTCACATGTGTTATCTTGAGTGCTTGTCCGGGTGTTGCACCCCATCTTATAGAATGGCTATTAGTATAGTGAACTGCTGGGTATAAGAGGTTGTCATGTCATTTCGAGCCACCATTTGAAATCACTCATGTATTATTGCGGACCATATGGTTGGTTATGCCTATTAATTTATACAATCTTCTCTCTATCAATTTTCACATTTTTTATATTTATCTAGTACTCCCTCCTTTCCAAATTAGTTGCTTGTATTAATTTGTCCAAATATTTATGGAACGGAGGGAGTAGCCCGTAGAGGTGGGGCTCTTACATTACAATCCACTCCTCGTATTTTTTTCATGTCACTCTACATAAACAGGCTATAAGCCTCTTATTGGACATGTTCTTCGGTCGTTAGAGTTTCAAGATGGGCCCGATGATATTGGATATTGCGGGCTGGATGGTGTGCGGACATACACACTGTGGGAATACATGCCAACATAATATATAGTCGACAAGCCCCTGATCAACATCCATAAAGAGACAAATGACTTCTTCCGAGTTGTGATGAGGTTGATTCTCCGAACATAACTTATTATCACGGTTGCTTATAACTATCATCACATACAGATTTGATGAGTTCCAAGATTAGGCAGTTTGAGCAAGGGAAAGTGCTTCCCTCTAGTCCGGCTCTCCAAGTCTTGACCTGAAATCGTGTGGTTATCTGCGGGTCGACCATGAAGCACAAAGGATCAGGGTCGACTCAATCGTCGAATCAACCATCAAGTCCGCGTCGCGTGATGTTCTAAACCGGACATAGTAATTTATGGTCGGTAATCATAATTAGATTCATGTCCATGGCGTCCACTGATGGAACATGACGTCAGAAATTCAGAGTAGTCGATGACGTTCATTAGTGGTAGATTCATTGGCCTTCGTGCCATACCCTTTGCATGGAAGGAAGTTATTTCGACCTTAGATTTTTGGTAGTTTACTTGTGGGGAGACGAGAAGGCTTGATTCAAATTCTTTTTGCCACTTTCAAAGAATCTTCGGAGGTGGTAGTTTCGATACACACTTTCACCTTGTTCCTCCATATGGTCTCTCCGCCAATGGAGGAGGGAGATGTTTGTACTCCTTGGAACTGCGAAGCAGGTATCCCACTCTAGAACTTTCATCTCCACGTTCTTCCAAAGCACCAAGGTCTTTCCTTTTGACGTCTCCTTTCTCATATTTCAATAGGAATCCCGAACGAGGATCATGACTAAGACGGCTGAAGTCATGGCGCCAGTAGATCGATATTGGAGAAGAATTTTCCGAAAAAAGGAGTGTGCCTGGCTTTAGACCGCCCTCGAAGTAGAAAAGGATGTCATATATAGAGTTGTTTGCGCATGATGCTTCAGTACTCTGCGCCGGGCCAGACACGCTGAAAGGAAAAATGACCAATTGGTCAAAGCTGCAAGGCCAGAGCGTCTCCATGGAGGAGCATGGCAACCCTTATACAGGAACAAATGGCAAATAAGGTAGAGAAGTTGAATGTGACATGTTGCACGAGGAGACCGTCGCGGTTCTCTATCGGACGAACGTTCTATGAAGACAACCTTGAAACGAAAATTATTCCACGGTATTTAAAAATTATCTCTATTCTCGCGCTAAACACAATCGTTATTGTAATCAGACCTAAGCTAATGCAATGCTAAAAACAACGTGGTCCTGCTCTTTCGATATAAAGAGCCGGAGACTATAAACTCTAAGTTCGTATCTACTTTCCTAGTTGCATAGGATTCTATAACCTGAGCATCGAGCTCCCCTTATTCCCTCCTCCAATTCAATATGTCACTTTGCCAGCGATCACCGGGTCCTAACAAATATATCTAGTCAAACTATGGATAGCCGGTCCCACGATCGAATTATCCATGCACCCCTCCTTACTGTGATCTCACGTCTTTTTGTGCAAGTGTCGTCATTTTCTAATACTATATAAGTTTACTCCATTGACCTTGAGCTATGAGAGATGTCTCATAATTAAGCAACGTATGAGCTCGGTTATCTACGTGGTATCCAACACACATTCCAAATGTGCAGAAGTTCCCGTTATTAGGTCGAGGTATTAGATCGAGGTACCGCAGAGTTTGTAAAGTTTTACGTGATATTGTTATCTAGCCATCCAATATTCATACGCCCAAGTACTTAGCCTTTAAATTGAATTTCCCTTTGTGGATGCAGAACACATCACTAAAATTTGTATTTGAGAACCTTTTGAGACTTTCACACAAACGCTTTTCACAAATTTCGTTGTATTTTACTACTATCCAAGCATGCATTTTTTTAATTAGAAAAGGAGGGTGCGAGTCCCCGGCATCTGCATCGAGTGATGCACACAACCATTCACACTTATTAATTCCAACCAGATTTACAAAGTACAATATTGAAAAACAAACTGAAGTCAACCTCTCGACAAAGGTCGCTACCACTATGATGGGGGTGACTAACACCAACGCACATCATCTAAAACCTTCAGCTAAACACCAACGCACACCAATGTGCACGCTTTAGTCGCTGCCGCCGTCTTCCATGAACCCGTCTTCAGAAAGGATCAACACCATGACCTTGCAAAATCAGGTCTGCCGTCGGCATCGCCACGATGCCAGACAGCGCCACCAAGTGCGAGTCCATGAACCCGAAATCGAGACCCCGCAGCGCCACGCCGCCGAGCCTCACCGACATCGACGTGGTAGATGAAACACCGCTCCGCCAGCTGACCCCCTCCAGGTATTCGTGTTCCAAAATGATGCCCTCAAGAGGGTGAACGACACCGAAGGTGACGCCATTGTCTGATCTGGAAAACCAGATCTGGGGTTTCCCCCGAACAACACGAGTGAAGTGACGAGAGCAGCAAGGACGATGCCTTCAACAAGGAAACGACGTCAAGCGACACCGTCATCGTCGCCAAGACCGAGGTCGAGGTTCGGCTTTCACCGGCTGTCACGTCACCCCGAAACTCGTCATCGACAGGGAGGCGGGTGATTTGCAGCGGCAACTCCTTCAACAAGGTGGCGGCACCCACGGGCGCCACAGTCGCCGGCCAAAGCCGGCTTTCACCGGCCGCCATCCTCGCCACCAAGATCGGCGAGATCTGAAGAACGAGGTCACCACGCCAAGCCACCGATCTGCCTGGAGATCCGCCAAATCGTGCAGATCGGCTCCGCACTAGCCTCCCAGCCGCGCCGCCAATGGCCGAGACCATGAGGCGATGGATCTAGATGGGATCTAGACCATGGCCAGCCAAACGCTCGATCCGCCGAAGACGGGTCAAAGGCGGCAGCGGCCGCCGGCTGATCGATGCCGCCGTCCGACCACCGCGCCCGAAGACCACCGCCGAAGCCGCCCCAGCCGCCGCGTCGGGTTCGTCGTCACACCTCCACCCCCAGCGCTTTAGGCACCAGGGGTCCGCCGCCACCACGGCCTATGCCGGCGGCAGCGGCGGAGGGGTATCCGAGAGAGGAGGGGGAGGTTGGGCGGGGTGGAGAGATGCCCCCCGGCGGCATTGGATGAACTCTGTACTCTACCACTAACATATTGCTTGCTATCTAGTACAAGTCATTACCGGTCCTTATGAAAGTAACCTAGCTAGCTACATATATATATATCGCAGCGGTGACGCTGCATCGAAGCATATTACATGCTCGATCGAGGAGGCTAGCAATTAGGCCATGAAGAAGCCCCAGCCCGTGACTCGTTCCGGCAGCGTCAGCGTGGTACATTTCCTGCTCGTCTTCTGCTTAGCATATGTGCTGGGCTTGATGTCCAGCGTCAAATTCCAGAATCTCTACACCCACAACATCTTGTCACCAACGCTGCCTGCTGCCTCTCGGTTGCAATCGCCACCGCCATCGCAAGCAGTACCTTGCAGCATCCTGCCGCCGCCACCTCCTTCCGAGCCGACGCCGCCTTCACTAGTGGGACGGTGCATGGCGTTCGCGGACTTCCTGGCGCCGAGCGCCGGCGGCGTCGTCACGCACACCATGACCGACGAGGAGCTGCTCTGGAGGGCGTCCATGGCGCCGAGGATGAAAAGCATGCCGAAGCACGTCGTCGCGCCCAAGATCGCCTTCCTGTTCCTCGTGAGGGGTGACCTGCCGCTGCGCCCTCTGTGGGACAAGTTCTTCGATGGCCACCAGGGGCTGTACTCCATCTACGTGCACGCGAGGCCTGGATACACCGGCTCGCCGCCGCCGGACTCCCCGTTCTTTGGCCGCATGATTCCAAGCCAGGTACTACTTGTATGATTTTGGATTTTGTTAACTTGTCAAATTCTTGTCTACGGGCATTAGCTTACCACAGTATACTTTCCAATCCTCAATTTTGAGATGGCACATCATCTTTATGTTTAGGTAGCACTCCACGATTTTTGTATGATACTCGTAACGTGAGAGGTCTAAGTATATATCTGAAAGGTGCAACTTAACCTTAACATATGTATAGAGAGCTATAATTTAATATTAATTAGTTCTTGCTCTTTGCCCTGCAATTGCATGCATTCTAAATAAGAAGTTCAGCCACGTAAAAAAAAGAAGTTCACCCCCTTCATAATTTTTTTTACTGTGCTAGAGAACGAGCTGGGGAAACATAAACCTGGTGGATGCGGAGCGACGTCTGCTAGGGAACGCGCTGCTGGACCTCTCAAACGCGCACTTCGCGCTCTTGTCGGAGTCATGCATTCCACTCCTCAACTTCACTACCGTTAGCGTCTACATCACCGGCTCTGACACCAACTTTTCGACAGCTTCGACCGCGAGGAAAGCCGTGAGCGCCATAGGCCCTTCTTTGCTCAACACAACATCAGCCTCGCGCAGTGGCGCAAGGGCGCTCAGTGGTTCGTGATGGACCGCGCCTTCGCCCTCGAGGTCATCTCGGACGAGACCTACTACGGCCCCGCGTTCCGGAGCCACAAACACGGCTTCGCATTGGACGAGCACTACATCCCGACGCTGGTGAACCTGCTGGGCTTGGGCAATCGCAACTCAAACCGATCGGTCATGTACTCCGACTGGCGGCAGCCACGGGGCCCCAAGAGCCACAGTGGCGGCGAGGTCACGGAGGGGCTCATCAAGGAGATGAGGCGAGGAATGGACGGGAACTGCACCTACAATGGCGGGGTGGCAGAGATTTGCGCCTTGTTCGCGCGTAAGTTCAAGCCGAACGCGCTCCTGCCCTTGCTCGATTTGGCTCCCAAGGTTATGGGTTTTGGATAATCGAGATGTCTTGTATTTAATCTTTGAGCACCCATGATCAACCGACGTTCAATAACCTTAATCTCTTTGAACAATCTAGTTGTTTAGCATTGAACGGTATTTCAGCAGTGCAATCCACCTTGTGCAGATATACTCACATATTAGTACATGAACTATGTAATGTCGGGATATTCCTCCCAATATTTGTAAAACAAATGAGGAGAACATTATACTTGTCCTTCATAGCATGACTTTTTTTTTCCAAAGCAAGGTTATTTGACCACCATTCCATAACATTTGAAGTATTGTTCTATTGAGCCAAGGAGATGTCACTAAAGCCGCTCCACAAGAGAATTGCCGTCCATATTCGGGAGGTAATGTACGAGAAGAGAAAGAGCACCGAAACCTTAAAAAACACTCAGGTCATGTACGAGAAGCGAAAGAGCAAATCCCCAATGACTTGATTCTTATTGCTTACAACCTCAATAAGATGTATGACAAGACGAAGGTTGGCTATAACAACGACCAAGTCTAATTCAAGGGACTACTAGTAGTCAAAAACATAGGACTCAACCAAGTACAAACTCAAGAAGCGTGTGTGCTACAATTGTCATTACTCCGGACACTACATTGCAAATTGTCTCAACCCTCCCAATGAGAAGGACGAGGGGCAAGAAGGATAGGATAAATATTAAACAGGGATAATTTCAAGGACCGGAAGAAGGCCAAAAGCGTCCAGCGCTACTCTAGATACAAGTCCAGGCCATTCTAGTAGATTGATAGTTTTTCTTCAAATCTTCGATCTACAGACATGGAAAGAAATAACACAGGCCAGAATATATGCTATCCAAACAGACGAGTCAAGCTGAAGGTTTTAACTGGAAACTGTTGCGACGTAGTTTCCTACTGCCATACGTGTCGTATATTACACAAACAGGTCACACTGGTTGGTTGGTCATGTTCCTAGCAGATACGGGTCAGTCATATGTCCATGTCGATCAAGGCGTCCTCATCCTCGCCGTCAGAGAGCGCGCCGGCAAGGAAGTCATCTCCTGCAAACTTGCTGCAGTAGCATAGCAAACTGTCAGTAATTCATGTAGTTATCGAACATGTCCTATAGTGTTCTTCATACGAAAGAAATCATGTGCCTACCTAGTGCAGCAGCAGCGGAAGCTCACTACTCGCTTCAGCTTCCGGTTGTAGAAGAAAAAGTTGATCGACCATCTACAAGAATAACATATTGGCAGTTTCCATATCAGAGCATCCTGATGAGTGGCTCAAGTTCAATTCAAACATGGTTACTACAGATAAGATGGTCATACATGGCTCCTTTCTCCAGAAATGGATCTCCGTCAGAGTCTGGGTTATAGCTGTAGATGTCACACTCTCTGATTTTGATAACCTACAAAATAAGGTGTAAATGTATGTGTGCCGACTCATAGTCTGAAATAAGCATTTAGTGAGTGTTCACCTCATCAATAGCTTTAGTCATACTGTCCAAGAGAGAACAGCCATCATTTTTTGCAGCCCATAGCTGAAAAATAGCCCAAGATTTAGGGTAAACATTACAAAACCGGTGGACGAAAACAGTCTGTGTCATTTGTACGTTGAAAACTTAGTTGTTGCAACTATATGACTTTCCCTTTTGCATTCCAGAACTTAATGTTAGTGTTTACTAACATGTGTATTGATCAAGAGTAAGATCACAGAACTCATGAAAGCATTACCGTAGAAGCCTCCGACAAGAAGTTGTCTAGCATCTGCTTGAAACTTTCCAAATCTTCTTCTTTGAAGAACAGGTGTGCCCGAACAGCACTGCTAAGCGAAGAAGTGTTGACAAAAGGATGTTAAATCTAATCTGAAGGTCATGCCATCATGCATATGTCGCATGACAATATGAAGACCTTAAGAAAGGTAAGGCTCTGTCAAATTTCAAAATGTTCAAGGGAAATGGAGAGAATTGAACTCTCAGCTCAAAAGAGCAACGGCTATTAATCCGTTTGTCATGCCATTTGACAACACCCCCTTAGGCTGGTCGGAAAGGACAATAGCGGGTTGTCATATCGCCCAAAAAAGCTGAGTATGACATTACCCAATATCCTTCCTCCCAGATTTGCTGAATAATCACGAGGACACACTTTTGTAAGACAGAATTACCTGAAATCATAATCTGGATACATATGACCAAGAGTGAGGACTAGATATATCAACGTTTTCCGGCTGGAATAAACAAGGAACATAAAAAGAATCAGGCTGGTTAAACAGAAAATGTGCAAAATAAAGGTAATGTACACACTGTTACCTGGATCTACAAGACAAATGCTCCACAGGTGAAGGAGGGTCACTATCAGAAGACTTCCCGAGGTAATCAAGAATCTGAATGCGCAACAGAAAAGTTAAATTAGCACATATATAAGCATGCATAAATTTATCATTGGCATGCCGAGATACCTAAATTTTGACAAGGATGGAGAAGCAAAAGTTCATGCGTACTACATACACCTTCATAAGGCATGATATGCATATCTTTCTGACTAAGATGCTCATAAGGGGGAAAGGTTATACTGAATAGTAAAAACAACTACAGTGGAACAAAACTTAAATATAAGATTTTCATAAAATTCACATGCTCATTATTTCCTATCATGACAGGTATGCAAAAAGACTTTCACAAATTAATGCCTGACTACAACGAACCGCAGATATGAAACAAAATATCAACGTAAGCCTCACCCACTGCTTTAAACAGAAATTCACATGGTACTACAAACTGGCATAACTTAGTTCTAGTTTTTATCCGATTCCAATGACAATCACAAGACATATACTTTCTTTACATTACACAGAAAATTATATGTTGCCACAGACTTGCATAACATAACTCCAGTTTTTATATGATTCCCAACAATAAGCACAAGACAAATGATATCCCAACAAACGACAATAGTGAAAATGCCTGGTGATTCACCGCTGCATTACAAGAGAAGGGATATCAGTTATCATAAAAATAAATGAGCTGAACGGAGGTACGTACGTCATGTTCTAGACTTATTGAAAGCCGGCGATCATTCCCGGCATGCTTGCCTGTAGATCAACATAGAGTGTGACCCTATTGTGATGGTATAATATGCACAATAAGACAGTCAATGGAGAATACTCTTCAGGACCGGGCCGGCATAATCCGGGGCCCTGTGCCAAGCTTTGAAATGGGCCCTACTTTCTCTTTACCAAAGTCCTTATAACGGTTCATGTCGAAGTGTCGGTCAGGATTGGGAGACAGTCAATCGGCTGATCGTAGGACTAGAGAACGCCAAGAAGGAACAAAAGACGAACTAGCACTCAATGTTTCTCATAGGGTTTGTCGCGTCGCTAGCCTGATTGATCCACATGAGGGTTCGTTCTAGACTCATACAAGTCCACAACCACATCTCCATGCATACAGGTGAGGTCCTTCAAATTTTTTGAATGGATTAGTAACTATTAATTTTATTCCCCACTAAGAAATATCACTACCATTGATGTGGCGCTCTTCTCCAATCGACTACCTCACTAAGGCAGGCTAAGTCATTTTCCCCACCGTCTTGTCTAAAGTATTGGATAAATATAGATAAAGTTTAATTTAAACGTTTCTTAGTAGATCAAATAGATGATGTATATGAATGTTTTTACGAGTCATTGAGGGGCGTAGAGGCAAGGCATCATCTGTTAGCCTGGCACCCAGCCTCAGGTGAGGACTTTTGAATTTTGCGAATTGATTGACAACTGTTAATTTTGTTCCCCAATGAGAAATATTGCTAGCATTCGAAAAAATAGATTTTTTAATTGTAACGCTTAATAGTAGATTAAATCGATAATGTACACGCCTGTTTTACTGCAAGGCATTACTTGTTGGCCTTGATCATTTCCCTTTGCTGTAGTTTTCTTTATCCTTAATCATTTCCATTTGCTGTAGTTTTTTTTATCGTGGTTAAAAACATGGAAAAATAAAACTTGCGTTCGCGGATGGCAGGACTTGAACCCTCCACCTGCTAGAGGAAAGAACTAGTTTACGACCAACGCATCATCGCTCCCTTCACGTAATCTACAAACATTTTTGTATTTACTTGAGATGATAACTAAAAATGCAAAATATGGGGCCCCAAAAATTTGGGGCCCTGTGCGGGCCGCACATTCGGCACAACAGTGGGCCCGGCCCTGATACTCTTACATGAGAATGCTTCAAGGCTCCCCCTTATTGTACAATCACCAAGATTCAGTTGGTCTAGGAACACATTTACACTGAAAGGAAACAAAAAAATGTAGTAATTTAGGGAAACGAATATTGCATGTTACCATGAGCACTTGGACAAGAAGAAAGAAGCAGAAGACGCCATGTTTACCAGTCGAACGGTGTGTATTCTAAAAGCTTCATGCCGAGCGTCTTGTGAACTCATACAAATACCCACCAGACCAGATGAGTATCAAGAAGTTGAGCTTCAAATCGAACTGCGAAAGCAACACACCAGAAGAGTAAGTAAACAGGAACTCAAACAAATAGTATGATAAGAAGTGGGATGAACATTAAAACAAACAATTCTAGCCAAAAAAAATTGCCCGGTTCCTTTCCCCTTGCAATCTAGACATATACCACCAGAAAGCAGAGGTGTTCGATTTCAATGAACATATGGTCATCCATTCTAAGGATGTGGATTCGTATACGAAATAAACTTGGTTCTGGCTGTGGATATGGCAGACGGTTGTTAGGAGCGAAAGCACAGCAAGAATGGACAACAGCAACCACACTTGAAACATTTGTTGCATACAAGAATGAGTACAATGGAGCGACCACAGAACTAAATTCATACATGTTCCTTGGCTAGCCACTCAGAGCAATTGGTGGACAGCACAATGTCAATGTTCAGCGCAGGCATCATTTCAAAGTTTCTCGTGTGTTCAAGTGTTCCAACCTAGACATTATCCCAAGTTAACGATGGGGTAAAGTGCCACTGCCCGATCTCAAGGCCCAGAAGATGGGATTATGGCTAATAACACGAAGCATCAACGCATCCTTTAGTACGCTAGCCGTTATTTGATTAATAAAAGTACATACTGAAATAAAATTCACTTGATAAGCAGACAAGCTTCCAAAAACATCCGAGGAGCCCAAACGAGCCGTCCAACTGCCGCAGTTCTCCCTACCCAAGTACCCATCCCTACCCTGAACCAGC
The DNA here is from genome assembly GCA_947311845.1 of Poa pratensis. NCBI lineage: Eukaryota > Viridiplantae > Streptophyta > Magnoliopsida > Poales > Poaceae > Poa > Poa pratensis. The sequence goes on along the minus strand of CAMZMU010000108.1, from coordinate 36,510,069 downwards.
CCTCCCGAATTCGCAACCACACAACCGTCCACAGCCTGCCTGCCCGCCGGCGGCGCCACAGAATTCCGGTGTGGCGGACACGCATCCACGGCCCTACTGCTCTATTCCCCCGGCCCCCGCGCCACTACCGTCGTGGCGCCAAATCGAACGCGCGCGCGACGGCGGAACCAATCTACCCAAGCACGCACGAACGAACGACACGCGCGAGCGACCACGCACGCAGATCTCGCGCGAGGAGAGCCCGTTGGCGCGCGATCGATCGGTCGGTCGGGAAGGAGGAAGAAGAAGACGAAGAGGAGGGAGGAGGTTGATCCGTACCTCGCAGCGAGATCTGGAAGCAAAAGGAGAGGGAAAGTAGGCGCGCGTCGGCGGACGGAGCTCCCGGGATCTGCTTGCCTGCCACCCACCACCACCACCACCACCGGACCTCTGTTGTTTATCCCCTTCCGATCCTCTCCTCTGTTGTTTATCCCCTTCCGATCCTCTCCTCTGATTTTTCTTTCTCCTCGCTGCTCGTGCCCTGTGGATGAGAGCGAGAGGTCGACGGCCACGTGGCGCCCCCGTGAGTTCACGGAGCCACGAGCGGAGGTACGGAACGTTATCCGTTGCGCCTGCAGGTGGGCCCCGCCGAGACACCCGCTGCGCCTCGGGGAATAAACTCCACGAATCTTCTTCTCTTTAAAAAAAAAAAAAATCGGGGAATCCGAATCCCGCGATATATGCTGAATCAGCGGGCCTATCCCCGGACCGGGCTAGCCCACGGGACGTCTGGCCTCGTAGAAGGAAAACCCGATGCTTCACAGCTTCGGGGTGTGCTGGTTTGGGTCCAGATTCATCCACCCAAACCTGTGGCTATGAACTTCTAGAAGCAAAAGTCCCCTAGGCGAGAAAACCTAGGGTTTGGAGTCCTCCGGCGGCGGCGCCGTGAGTTTTCGTTATTCGCTTTTTGCCGGCAGACTTCTGCCATCCGTCGCAATCTCTCGACCCTAAGGCCATCGGTCCCTCTCGCGTGGAGGTTCTGCCGTCTAGGGTTTTGGGAGTCCTGGTGAGTAACTCGATCCATGTCGGGATCGGGAGACAGCGGATCCCGTGCGGGTCCATCGGAGGATCCAAGTGCTCTTCTGGAACGATTACATCTGGAGGAAAACGAGGTGGATGACTTGATCTGGGAAGAGGAGGTTGACGATCCACTGATGGGATCGAAGTGGCTGGCGCTGGCTCGTGTGCATACCATGAAATCTTTCAGTTAAGGGGCGCTAATAGCGGATATGAGGGCTGCTTGGAATCCAGCACAACAGGTAACCTGGAGAAGAATAAACCCTAATCTTTTCTCGGTACAATTCAACTGCTTAGCTGACTGGAACATGGCAATGCATCAAGGACCCTGGGAGTTTAGAGGGTTTGGTGCTTTATTGATGGTAGAATATGATGGGCTCTCAAATCCGGAGACTATCAAGCTTGACAAATTAGAGACTTGGAGCCAAATCCATAAACTGCCTGATGCTGTTCTAAAAAATGAAGCTTTTCTTAGGAACATGGCGAAGCGTATTGGGGAGGTTCAAGAAGTTCAGACTACCCTCCCGAACGAATTTGTTGGCCAGTTCATCCGGGTTCGGGTCAAGATAGATGTGGCACAAAAATTGACCCGGTTTGTTAGTTTCACAAGGGCTGGTAAAATGGATTTCTATCAAGTTAAGTATGAAAAGCTGCCGACGTTTTGCCGAGCGTGTGGCAAAATAGGCCACTGGCATCAAGAATGCGGCACGGGAGAGTACGAGGAGGACAAACTGGAATGGGGTCCATTCATACTTGCTCCTACAAGGGGCCGAGGAGGCACTCGGGGTAATGGTCGTGGTTTTGGCAGAGGCAGAGATGGAGGACGAGGTGATGACAGGTTTAACACTAGAGGTGGCCGCAGCGGCTTTGGCAGAGGAGATAATGGAGGAAGCAATTCTGATAGGGATCTCAACCTGGCAAATACTGACCCTTCAGTCAGTTGGAGATGGAATAAGATGCATACCCATCAGGGGATGGAATCGGATGAAGACCCTGATCTGGATAATACTAATGACACGGTGATGACTAAACATCACCCATCAGCTCGGAAACGTCTTGCTATGGATGATGCTCCGAAACAGAAAAGTGATATGACAATGGTGGTGGCAGAGCTCAACTCTGCTACTACGGCTCATCCTGAACCGGCTCCGGTGGGGAGTTCTGAACAGCATACTACTCCACAAAAGAGCAACAACAAGAAGAAATTAAAAGCGAATAGTGGGGTGGCAGTGGATACGAAAGATAACCCAACAGGAGTAAATGCTACGACGGCTGAGGAAACTGAGGTACAACCGGATATTTCGTCTGAGGAGGTTGAAAACAATAACTTACCGAAGGATGGAGCTAACTCCCCTTCACCAGGATCGGCGGGCCCTTTCGAGGAGCCTGGCCGGGCGCAATGAAGATATTAAGCCTAAACTGTCAGGGCTTGGGTAATGCCCCGACAGTTCAAGCGCTTGCGGATGTCCAAAGGCGGTATAACCCCGAGGTGTTGTTTTTGTCGGAGACACATCTTGATGAATATCCGGCAGAATGTTTACGGAGAAGACTGAAGATGGATTTCAAAATCATTAATCCGAGTGATGGAAGAAGTGGGGGAGTCATCCTCTTTTGGAAGAAGGAGATAGTGATTCAACAAAAAAATTCTCACCCAAAGTATATTGATGTTCTTGTCATTGAAAGCCCTGATAAAACATGGAGGTTAACTGGAATTTATGGGGAACCACGATGGGAAGATAAGTACAAAACTTGGGATAAGCTAAGGGAGTTAAAAGGAGTTTCTGATCTACCATGGGTTGTCATTGGTGACTTCAATGAGATATTGTTCTCTCATGAGAAAGAAGGGGGTAATCGACGTCCCCTTAGATACATGGATGCCTTCCGAGAGGCCCTAGTGGATTGTGAACTAGAAGATTTAGGTTATTCGGGTGAAATCTTCACTTGGAAAAGAGGGCGGATAAGGGAAAGACTGGACCGTGTAGTGGCTAATGGGGCATGGTCTATCATGCACCCGGGAGCAGCTTGATACACTTGGATTATATGCGATCGGACCACAGACGATTCTCCTTGACACTGATTATCAACAGCTTGTCGGTCATGGTTGATCTAAGAAAAAGAAATTTGAGGCAAAGTGGCTACAAGAAAAAGAATTCCTAGATGAGGTCCAACGGGCCTGGGACACTGCCGGTCCAGCGGATGGGGTTCTAGCTTGGTTGGGCCGCATGCATGCGCTTTGCATGCATGGGATAGCAAGTTCTTGAGGAAGCCGAAGAGACGCTTACGCCAAGCACAACATGAGCTGCAAGCAGCGATGGATGGTCCAATATCAGATGAAAATGAAGCTAAGGCAAAAGAGATGGCTAACTTGATTGAATTGCTTCTGGAATAGGAGGAAATTTATTGGTCCCAACGCTCTAGAGCTAATTGGTTGCAATATGGCGATAGGAATACTTCTTTCTTTCATAATTTTGCTTCTGCCCGCCAAAGAAGAACTTTATCAAAAAACTACGGGACGGAGATGATAACTGGGTGGAAGGTACAGAAATGCTGAAACCCTTGGTTTTGAATTATTTTTCTAACCTTTTTTCGTCTGAAGTCCAGGAGTTAGACCCGCAGTTCTAGATAAAATTCATCCAAAGGTCTCACAAGATATGAATGAGAAACTCTTGGCCCCTTTTACGGCGGTGGAGGTCCGGAAGGCGGCGTTTAGTATTGGTGATCTGAAGGCTCCGGGGCCGGATGGTCTTCATGCGATCTTCTATAAAAAATTCTGGAATATTTGTGGCGAATCAATTACTGCAGAAGTTTTACAAGGTCTAAATTCTGGGGTGATCCGGATGGGTGGAATGATACAACCGTGGTCCTCATACCCAAGGTTGATATCCCTGAGATGATTACACAATTCGCCCCATAAGTTTGTGCAATGTTATTTACAAAATCATCTCCAAAATGCTTGCTCTTCGACTTAAAGGTATTCTCCCAGAGGTGATTTCTCCCACTCAGAGTGCTTTTGTTCCTGGACGTCTTATTACAGACAATGTGCTGGTTGCTTATGAATGTGTTCATTCAATAAAAAACAAAAGATCTGGCTCTAATGGTTCTTGTGCAGTCAAGCTGGATATGCACAAAGCTTATGACCGGGTGGAATGGCTGTTCCTGGAAAATATGATGAGGCGATTGGGCTTTGACGAGAGATGGATTGTGCTGATGATGGCTTGTGTGAGGTCGGTGAGATATCAAGTCAGATTTAATTCGGAAGAGACCGAGAGCTTTACCCCCACTAGAGGTCTTCGATAAGGAGATCCTCTCTCCCCTTATTTGTTTATGTTATGTGCAGAGGGTTTATCTCGTCTTTTGTTCGAAGAAGAAGTTGGTGGCATGGATGGGATACGGGTGTGCAGAAATGCACCGTCAGTTTCACACCTTTTATTTGCTGATGATTCCCTTATTCTCATGAAGGCGGATATGAACAATGCAACTTCACTGCAACGAGTGCAGATACTTACTGTGCAAACTCAGGACAACTGGTGAGTTTGGCAAAATCAAGTATTTTCTTCTCTCCGAACACTAATGCTCTCATTAGGGCAGAAATTTGTACAGCCTTGCATATAGACACGGAGGCCTTAACTGATAAGTACCTAGGGCTGCCGGCACTTGTGGGTGCGGATAGGAGTGATTGTTTTGAGCATTTCATTGAGAAAATTATTCAGAGAAAGAGAAGCTGTTGTCCATTGGTGGAAAAGAAATCCTATTGAAGGCGGTTGCCCAAGCAATTTCGGTCTATGCGATGTCGGTTTTTCTTATTCCGAAAGGAGTGTGCAAACGCATGACAGATGCCATAGCCAAATTCTGGTGGGGAGATGATGAGAACAGTAATAAGATGCATTGGTTTGCATGGTGGAAATTATGCTATCCAAAGAATGAAGGGGGGATGGGTTTCAGGGATCTTCACTCCTTCAACTTGGCGATGCTGGCAAAACAAGTTTGGAGGTTGATTAATAATCCTGAGTCCCTATGTGCAAGAATTCTTAGAGCGAAATACTACCCCAATGGTGATATTTTACAAGCAGGACCGAAAGCAGGCTCATCCTTTACATGGCAAAGTATCTTGGCTGGCCTAACCACGTTTAAAAGGGTTATATTTGGAGAGTAGGAAATGGTGAGAGTATCAACATATGGACTGACCCTTGGATCCCTTCAAGCCCAAACCGCAAGATTATATCTCCAAGAGATGGTTCGGTCTATACAAAAGTCCATGAACTGATCAGTCCAATAACAGGAACATGGAATGAAACTCATGTAGGACGGATTCTTCAAATTCCAATTAATAATCAAGGTTTTGATGATTTTATAGCTTGGGCTCATACAAAGCATGGACGATATGAGGTGAGATCTGGTTATCACATCCAATGGAAACATAGTTTTGGTGCTTCGGCTGCTGCTCTTGCCCTGCCTGTGCGTCAATCCATAATCCGGTCTGGAAAGTTGTATGGGGTCTTCAAGTGCCAAGCAAAGTTAAAAAAATTATATGGAGAGCTATGCATGGGATTATCCCTGTTAATTGCATCCTAGCTAACAGACACATTACGATCAGTGGAGCATGCCCTATATGTAATATTGAGGCTGAGGATACTCGACACCTTCTGTTCCAATGTGGTGCTGCTAAAGAGTTATGGACAGCGTTAAATCTAGGTGAGTTCATTGAACAAACCTGTGTTGTCGACAGAGAGGGGTCGGCGGTTCTTGAACACATTTTTCGTCTTCCGTCTAATCAGTTCCCGGCCTACAAATAGTTCAACTCAAGGAAACTATAGCCATAGCGTGCTGGTATCTTTGGTGGATGAGACGCCGCCGAACACACAAGGAAGACGTTCCCCCCTTGAATAGATGTAAATTTTCAATCCTCTCCATGGCGGCTAATTATGGTAAAGGTAAAACAAAAAATGCTGCTGTTGGATCCATTAGGTGGACCAGACCAGCACCGAGGCAGGTGAAACTCAATGTTGATGCATCATACTATGAAGATAGCTGTGCAGGTGCAACTGGAGCTGTGCTGCGTGATTTCCAGGGCTCCTTTATAGCTGCTTCTACGGTGTATATTCCACAGGTACTCTCCGCAACTATGGCAGAAGCGGTGCAATGAAAGAGGGGTTGGCACTTGCAAACAGGATGGGGTATAATGTGATTGAAGCTGAATCCGACTCCACTGATGTTATTGAAGCCTGTACAGGAGGTGAGACGTGGTGGAGTACATCAGCAGCAATCTTTGTGATTGTGTTGACTACGTGGCTGCAATCGGACAAGTTTCCTTCAAGCATTGCCCTAGGGATGCTAATAGAGTGGCGCATGAGCTAGCTAAGCATAGTTTTCATACGAAATCTTCTTGTAATTGGGTCGATGAACCCCTAGGCTTTCTGCTAGATACCCTTTTAAACGATGTAACTATGTGATTTTGTGAGGCGGCAGGTTCCAGACGCACACTTTTCCTTCCAGGGTACCTTTGGGGACTGGAAGGTTTTTAATGAGGCGGCCTGCTGACCTAATATATGGCGGTTCAAAATTCAAAAAAAAACTTCTAGAAGCAAACAATAAAATAAAATCATTTGTCTATCAGTTTGTCTTTTAACATGAGTCTAGCTATCAAAGTTATAGCCAAGGTTTTATTTTCCTTACAGCTTGAACAATATCGGCACAAGGAGCATATATGTGAAAAATAAACCCTAGTTTTGTAAGCCAGCTCGAGTATTGCCCAAATATTGGCAAGCATACAGGAAAACACCCCAAGTTTGCTTTGACAAAACGCTTTGTGTTGGACACCAACCGACACATATATGACCTTAGTTAGCACTCGCCAGCTCTAGGATGGCTAAGGTCTCAGTTTTTTCAAAATAATTGGAGTATACTATGGCTTCTAAAACTACTGTAGTATCAAATATTTTGAGGTGGTTGAAGACACGGAACTACAGCTTAAGATACTGAGGTATCCTCCAATATCATAAATTTTTGCAGTATTGAAAATTTCAGTTGACCTTTTTTGTAAGAGTGAATTCCACTTTTTACCCCATATTTGTGATTTTGTGACACATATTACCCCATTTGGTGATAATTTTACCGAAATATTCCATTTAGGAAATAATGAACACACTTTTACCCCAATTTTAGCATTATATATGTGTTGTTAGATAAGACCAGCATGTTAGATCGATGTGGAAAAAAAATTAAAGACTGCGCTGGCATCATGGACTATCTGTGCAACCTTTTTCTTCATCATATGTTATATTCCTCTCATTCATCCTGCTAATTTTGAACCTAAATCATCACCTCATATCTTGTCCAATGGGTATGAATGAGAAAAAGAGGGTCCAAAGTTTCTGAAAGGGTAATCTAGACGATTTTTTGCTAGATGGGATAATTAGTGTCACAAATGCACGACTAGAGGGTAAAAAATGGAGTTCACTCTTTTTGTAAACCGAAGTATTCCTGGCCCTAGCACCAGAATACTCTGGTTTTGGAATACAATACGGTTTTAGAAGCACGAGCAGGAATGTTATCCGCTGCGCCTCGGGGAATGAACTCCGGAATCTTCTTCTTATCTTCTTCTCTCGAAAAAATATATCGTGATTCAAGGGAATCAGAATCCCGCGATACATGTTGGCATCCTCCAACAGTGGAACCAGCGGGCCTATTCCCGGACGGGCTTTGACCCATGCCTCGGGCCGTCTGGGCTCGTACCGTGACAAGGAAAAGCCAGTGGTTAACAGTTTCGGGGGGGGGGGGTACGCCTTGTTCGATCCACAAAAACATTTGGCTTTCTCTCCTCAAGAAAAAACATTTATTTTTCAGCTTCTAAAAAAAATCAATAGTGGCGCCAAGGTATTTTGCCGCCTAGTGGGTCAGCGCCGATGCCTATGGCGCTGACTTTGTTCGACTCAAAAATCAGGTGCCGCCGACCTGAACAGGTTCAGCTCCAATGTTTACGTCGACCTCGGGGTTAGATTTGGTATAGTTTCACCAACTGGAACACGCGCCGTGATGGTAGGAGTTACACACAAGAGAGAGCATACGATCGTGGCTGGGTACTCAAGGATGGAGTACTATATTTTTAACACCAGCGAGCAAGAAAGGTTTAAAAAAAATTGTTGCAAAGAAATCTGCATTTTTTGTTTAACCATATTTTTTGTAGCATTACTTTTCTGAAAATGTTGAGGGGGTAAATCACCACGATGCCATATTCGCTGTAAATATCGGGAAAGACACGGGCAACATGATCTATACCCTTTGCTTAACTTGAGCTGCTTTGTAGTGCGGAATGATTTTACAAAACAATTGGGACTAAAATGCAAAATCATGCAGCGATTGATTCTAAGCAGTGGAGAAGGGGATGATTTTGACCTTTTGTAGGTCGACATACGCCTAGCCTAGCGCCAAGCATACATTTTTATCAGTGGCATCATAAAACAATGGAATACCACGAAAAGAAGCCAACACGCGGTGTGCACCCATCTAACGAGATTATGCTAAACATGTGCTCGGCACACATTCATCTTTGTGCTAAGATGAGTTAACATAACCGATGACTCGTCAGTTCTCGATTTCGCAAATTTTCTTGTGCCTCCTAATCCTATAAAAAAAGGTTCCATGTGGCATTAATCTTCTCATGATATTATTTTCTGAGATTGGACCATCATGAAGATCAGAATAACAGATCAAGGTTTAAACTCCATGAGACTAGCATATGAGGTTGGACACTTTGAATGCAATTTCCTCATTCAAGTGTGAGTACGTGTATGACAAAACATGTAAGTTTATAAAGACATGGTTGGTGGAAGCGTAATGGGGATATTAACTACTAGCCACACGTCATCACAATCTAATGGTTTAACTACATGTGCCATAATCGTTGCCATGACCAATGAACACTGTGCCATATCGGGCGTTTGGCCCATATTATACTACTATTAAAAAGGGGATTGGAGAGGTCTCAACTTTAGCAAGAAGGAGTCCCAGACCTTTTGAGAATGATCAATCATCTTGTTTCAAAATTGTCAAAAGTGGGTTTGGAGAGGTCATGATTTTAAATAATGTTGACCCCACTATTTTGTAGAGTGATAAAAATTATGTGTTTATAGATCATGAAAAACATTTTTTATGTGATAGTTATTTTGTCAAGTTTGTTCATTATGATACTGAAAATTATTATGAGAGAGGAAAATATGGTTGTAGGATTTTTAATGTTACTAAAACACTTCTCTTTATTATGTTAAAATTATGAAGTTGCTCTTATTTTATCTTCCTATGCTTGATACTTTATGTCTCATTAATTTATTTGTTTACAAGATACTTACGCATAGGAAATGAGTTAGACTTAAATGTTTTTATTTTGATGCTCTCTTTTGTTTCATTTTATATTCTTATGTGAGCATGTTTTAAAATCATTGTGCCTAGAACCCAATTAGTCAGATAAGTGTGTTGTCATTAACTGCAAAAACGGATTAAGTGCTAACATGCTCTTTCAACATCATCCAAAAAAATCCAGAACTACTCACAACTAGCAAACACCGAGAAAAACCTTACAACATCAAGCGTGTGATTTCACAACAAAAGTCATATTGTCTATAACATCGGAAAGCACATATGCAATATTGAGGGGAAAGACAGACTTGTACTAATCACATAAAGAAGTAGCAAAAATCTGTCGTGTGCCTTCAAAACAATCTTGTATGCATTTTTCTTACAAATTTAATGCATGTATGGAATATCGAAAAAATCTTTAGAAAAACTCAACAAACAGGTCTAACTAACTAAAGTGGACTGTTAGCCTCAGAATGGGCCGGAAATTAGTGTTGGGTCGGAAACAAATTAGTGTTGGGTAGGAGAGCTCGCCCTAGAAAAAAGCGACCTACGCTAGCGCGTTGTAGGTCGGCCTAACGGAGGCATTTTCCGTCTTCAAAACAATGTCTTGAAAAGATCAACCAACGTATACGATCCGTCCTATGGACCTAGGACTTTATCCTGTCTCACTGACCGTGGGTCCCTGTGCAGTGAGCGAGAGTTAGCGTGGGCAGCAAAACAGCTCGTGCGACGTGATTGTAGGAGGGTGGCTGGGTACTCAAGGATGGAGTACAATATTATTAACTCAAGCGAGCAAGAAAGGTTTTCATTGCGTGTACTACCGAGAGCGTGAAAGCGGTGAAATTATTTCATGTGCCATGTGAACGAAGAATAATTATCACTTTGTTTTTCTCTTTTCCCTATTATTATAGATCTGCTTTGTAAAAGGTTTCCCTTATCATTTTGCATTGATTCGGCCTATTAATTTTGTTTACAAAGCAAGGAGAAAACATGTTTCAACACGAACAATAATATCGTTGGCGTCATGTTCAAACTGGTCCTTTTGATGCAAATGAATGTGCAAAAAATGCTGCTTACTCACTTTTTAATTGCTACAAACACATCATTTTTGTTGCAAAGCAATATGTATTTTTTGCTTAACCACCTTTTTTTGTAGAATTACTTTTCTGGAAATGTCGGGGCAATTTATTGCAATAGTTTATTTTATTTTGTTTGATACACGGGGTGAAGGATGTTGTTGCAACACTCAGGACTTTGCTACAATGTGAGGGTATAAATCATCGTGGTGCCATATTACTAACTATATGAAAGCTGGCCGATTTAGCGAGCCCTCAGCGCTCCTGCTACTGTTCTAAGGAACAGTGTACTGTTCCTAGGAATAGTGTTGAACAGTACGTGTCAATTTGCAGAAAACACCCCGCAAAGGACTAAAATATAATTTTAGCAAAATGCAGGGACTTTTCTGCAAAACGTCCACAACTCCCTCTCCCTCTCCCTCTCCTTTCTCTCCCGTGCGGCCAGAGGTCGCCGCCGCCGACGCCCATCGCCGCCGTTCCGCGCCTCCCTGCTCGAATCGAGCCGACGGCGAGCTCCGCCGTCACCTCCTCTCCCTCCTCACCACGATTCGCCTGCCGGACGCCGCGCGCGCCGGAATCGCCGCCGACATCCGCGCTGTCCGCGCCGCGTTTTTCGCCGCCGGCGACGTTCGGCGACCATATGGTTCCGTCCCGCCGCCACTCGCCTCCCCGCGACGCCCTCGCGCGTATCCGCTCGGTCCCAGCGTCGCGGACGTGCTGGGGCGAGCGGAGCATCCTCGCCCGAGCTCGGCAGAGCGTCCATGGCGTCGCTGACGTCACGATGACGCAACACGGGCCCCACTGTCAGCTTTTTCGTATTTTCCGTAATTGTTTTCCACAAATAATAAAACCCTGACATGTGGGTCCTCCTGTCAGTTTTTAAAATAATTGCATCAAATGCTAAAAACTGAAAAATTCATATCTTTTAATCTGCCATTCAAATTCAAAAAATGCAAATAATATACCAAAATTTGCATAAAAATGAAATCTTTACACCTAACGCATTTCCATGCACGATTGAACAACTTTTAAAAAAATTTAGAAGAACCAATATAACCTTTTAATATTAATTATGGAGCTTATGGAAATAACATCTGTCAGCTTTTCGCAGAATTTCCTACAAATTACTAAATTCTTACATGTGGGCCCCATATTATTTAGACAATTTCCACAAACTGATAAACACTTTAAAACCAACAACTTCAAATCTTTCCATCCAAAAAATGTGAAAAATAATTCAAAATACCACAACAAATAAATGCTAATTAACTATGGCAAAATGAAAACATATTTACACATTTCAATTTGGTAAAAATTTGGGAAAAAACCCATATGCACTTGCTCCAATTATATGGAGTTGAATAAAAAAAATTCTCTAGCTATGGAATTCAAATGAAAATATGTGCATTTCCACCCATTGTGGACTTAAATTAAAAATTAATATTTTTTGCACATTTCAAATTGCTTAAAATTGGAAATACACTAAAATATATCAACATGCTCACAAAAAACATGCCAACTATTTACGGCAAAAAACAAACATGTTCGAAGATTTTGAATTGGTGTATACTTCGAGAAAAACCAAATGCACATCCTCTAATTATGTCAAGTTGAATTTAATAAATGCTCCTATAATGCATTTCCTCCAAAAATGGACTTAAATTGGACATTTCAATTTGGTTAATATTTGCATATAATCTAGATGAACTTCCTCTAAATATGGAATTCAATTAAATAAATGTGCATTTTCATCCATTACGGACTTAAAATAAATATTAATGAAAAATATAAACATATTCAAGCATTCCAATTTGCTTAAAAAATGTAATACTCCAAAATATATCAACATGCCCACAAAAATGAATGCCAACTATTTACAGCAAAAAAAACAAACATATTTGAACATTTTTAATTGGTGAATATTTGGAGAAAATCGAAATGCATATCCTCTAATTATGTGAAGTTTATTTTTAATAAATGCTCATATAATACATTTCCTCTGATAATGGACTAAAATTGAACACTTCAAATTGGTAAATATTTAGATGTCATCTAAATGAACTTTCTATTGGTGTGTACTCCTGGATATATCGACATGCTCAGAAAAATAAATGATACTTATTAATGCCAAAATACAAACAAATTTAAGGCGCCCCCGTGAGCCCACGAATATACGGCCTTCCTTTTGCATGCATACACTAATTACCAAAATTGATGATGTCATCCCAAATTAATACGCCGTGCGTGGCCGAGCCAGAAATTTCTGCCCCTCCTTTGTATGCATGCACAAAAAACCAAAAAGGTGATGTCATCACGCATTAAATGCAAAATTCGAAACTTTAAAAAGTTTTCTAGACCAAACCGTTTATCCGATTTAGAATCCGTTTTCACCGCCAAGCTAGTCATGACGAGATCTTCGAAACTAATCCCATATTGATATATTCTGACAAATTTTTTTGTCCTAAAAGTTACCCACCTGTAACACAGAAGTTATCTATGTTGTAGTATGTAAGTTACCCACCATATTAACGATAGGTTTTTCGGTTGAAATAGAACCATTTTTTGTTGTTCTTTTTGATTTTTTCTAGTTTGGAAGTTAGCACAACTCGTTTTTCATAAATGAACAACACTTTGGGACGTAAATATATCGTGCAAAAGTTGGTAACTATACACTAAAACACATGTACAATTCATAAGAATTAGAATGATAACTATCATTTCATAGTGACGACTACACCATAAAAAAGATGGGCATTGTGTTCATAATTATTATTTAGAGGACATGGTAACTATATCAATTTCATGGTGGATAACTATACGGGAAATCTAACTAGCAGGCGCCTTACAACTGGTGAAACTGAGTTACTCACCCACTACTGATAAAGTTACCTATGTGTTCATGATGTAGTTATCATCATAAAATCGATGTAGTTACCATACTCCCGCGGTAATAGTTACCCACACAATACTCATGGAGTTACACACCCAGTACGTATAAAGTTACCATGTGTTTTCATGTGTAGTTATCCACCCAATTTTTGTAGTTACCATAGTTTCTCGGTAATATTTCCCAACCAATACTGATGGCGTTACCCTCTCAGTACCGTTAAAGTTACTCATGGTTTTTATGGTGTAGTTATCCACCATGAAATCAATATAGTTACCCTACCCTCTCGGTAATAATTATCCGTCCAATACTGAGATAGTTACCCACCTTGTATTGATAAAGTTACCATGTGTTTTCATGTGTAGTTATCCACCACAAAATCAATGTAGTTACTATACTCTCTCAGTAATAGTTACCACCCCAATACTGATAAAGTTACCACCCAGTACTGATAAAGTTACTCATGTTTATCATGCTCTCTTGGTAATAGTTATCACCCAATACTGATAAAGTTATCCATCCAATACTGATAAAGTTACCCATGTGTTTTCATGTGTAGTTATCCACCACAAAATTGTTATAGTTACCCTACCCTCTTGCCCTACTTTCTTGGTAATTGTTACCACCCAATACGGATAGATTTAACCACCCAGTATGATAAAGTTACCATGTGTTTTCATGATGTAGTTATCAATACGAAATCAATTTAGTTATCATACTTTCTCGATAATAGGTACCCACCCAATACTGATAGAGTTACCCACTCAGTACTTATGAAGTTGTCACTATGAAATCGACATTTATCATCTAATACTGATGCACGAAAGTGATGTGGTAACTTCAAAAACTCGAAAAAATCGAAAAGAATAACAAAAATGGTTCTATTTCAACCCGAAAACTAATCATTAATATGGTCGGTAACTTACATACTACAGTCTGGGTAAGTTATATGTTACGGCCTTACGGGGGTGGTAACTTTTGTGCCAAATTTTTTTTCCGCGAAACATATCGACATGGGATCTAGTTTTGAAGATCTCGTCGCGACTAGTCCAACGGTGAAAACAGATCTTAAATCGGATAAACGGTTTCAGCTAAAAAATATTTTAAATTTTCAATTTTCGCATTTAATGCGGGATTATGTCAGCAATTCTGTCATTTAGTGCATGCATGCATATTTGCTTTGTGAGGGCTCGGTTTGGATAAAAAATGGTGGCGGACACGTATTTTGTTGGTGGGACATGTTTTTATCTTAGTGTCTACACTTTTTCCAAATGTAAGGCACCTTACACATAGTCGTTTCCATATTTGTATACATTCTAAGTGGACATCATCCAATTATGGATTTAAATTAAATAAATGCTCACAAAATACTGCATGAGAACTGAATCATCTATTTCTATAATATGGACTTTATCTCCATTTTTGTGTGTAAAATTCAAAACTTTCCAACCTGCAATTCAAATTCAATTACATAATATGCCAACTTCTGTAAAATTCATAACTTTTTGTGCGCAATTTAAAAAAGTGCCAACATAAAATCAAAATGTGCATGAGAATGAATCATCCATTTGTATAATATGGACTTTATCTCCATTTAAATGTGTAAAATTCAAAAAAAATTCAATCTGCAATTCAAATTCAATTACATAATATGCCAACTTCTGTAAAATTCATAACTTTTTGTGCGCAATTCAAAAATGTGCCAACAAAAAATCAACACACTCGAACATTCGAATTTGCTATAAAATTGGAGGTACTCTTTAAATACAAACTCATTTGAACAATTCAACTTGCTAAAGTACTATATTTCGAAAAACACTGAAACACATCAGAATGCCCACAAAAAAATGTCACAAATCTAAACATTCCAAACTGCTTCAATTTTTTTTAAAAAACTCTAAAATATATCGCTTTCCCACGTTTCAACTTGCTAAATATTTGGAAATACGATAAAATATTTCAAAAAGCTCACAAAAAGCATAATTGTAACACATTTGAGCATTACAATTTGCTATAAACGGCTTCCAAATATCAAAATATGAATAGCACAACTGTAAATATTGAGAAATAGCTATTTTAAACTTATTTTCCAAATAAACATAATTGAATCAACAAACAAAATTTGAAATAGAACATGCTTCAAACAATTTAAAACACTTTACATATATTGTTTTAGGGTACTTAAACAATTTTCAAAATCAACTAAATGCTGCACAATCAGTAACTTAAACTATATCCATCAACAAAATATGAAAAATATATCGACATGAACACAAAAAAAAGCTGACTATTTACGGCGTATGATCAAATTTCAATTTTAGATATTTTAAACTTTTAAAAATCTTCCAACTCTAAGCATTTCGCAAAATTCAAAAGAAATCAAACTAAAAAATTCCCAATTTGAACGAATTTTGAAATCTGAACAATTTTAAACCACAAGCTTTCTGTGCATTTCAATACTTTTCAGATCTACACACTTTTAAAATGTGGACATTTTCCAAATTTCAATTTTACCACAATAACGCGGCATACAAATTTGAATATTTTAAAAATTGAGATGCCTTTCAAATTTAACCATTTTACTAACGTGAAAATAATTCAAATCTAAATAACTTCCTAATTTGAACAATTTCCAAAATCTAAACAATTCTCAAACGTAATCCATCTTTGCATTCCAACAATTCTCAAATCTGCACAATTTTTAAATGTTCACATCTTCAAATTTGAATTTTACCACACGCTGTGTAGTTCAGTTAAAAATTTATGGCACCATACAACCATATATTTCAACGTTTCGATTCACCAACTATTTGGACATACTCTACACAAAAAATTCCAACGGATTTCAACTATTCGAATTACAACGGGTGCGGTCAATATCTAGACAAAATTCAAATTGACTTCCTCTAATTATATGCATTTAAATTTATTAAATTTCTAGCAAATGGAAGTGTTTCTAAAAATTCCCATGCGGAAAATACGAAAAAATACAGCAAAATGCTCCGAACAATAAATACTAATTATTTATGCGAAAAAATATATGTTCGAATATTTGAATTGATGAATATTTGAAAAAAATCTTAATGCACTTCCTCTTTAGAACAATTTCTAGAACACGAAAGTATTTCTATAAATATCCTCACAAAAATAAATGCAGATTATTTGTGACATATAATCAAATTTCAAATTTACATATTTCTAAATTTTAAAAAAAGCTCCGAAATCTAATCATTTTACAAACATTACCAGATTTAAATTTTATTTACTTCACAGGCACGGCATGCTCAGAAAAATAAATGATACTAATTAATGCCAAAATACAAACATATTTAAACAATTCAAATTCGCTAATATTTGTATACAACATAAGTGGACTTCATCTAATTATGAATTCAAATTTAATAAATGCTCACAAAATAAATATTCTCTGATTATGGAGCTATCTTACAGATTTATTAAAAAATACAAACTAACAAAAACGCGGCGTGACGCCGCGCGAAATTCCACTAGTATCAGGAAAGACACCGACAACACGATCACTTCCGTTAAGTGCAGCTGCTTTGTAGTGTGCATTGATATTCCAAGAAAATTCGGACCGCAATGCAAAATCATGGAGCGCGCGGCTGATTCTAAGTAGCGGATGACGAGATGAGGATCATACTGCGAGTAGAGGGCAATGGTTTTTGACATGTGCAGGTTGGTCTACCCCTATAGCCTAGCGTCGCCCATACCAGTTTATCAGTTTATCAATGGCATCATACACGAGTAGCACTACCACGAAAAAGAAGGCAACATGCGCAGTGAAACCATCTGACTAGAGAATGCTCAACTGGTTGCTCGCGAGACATTATTCTACGTGATAGGGCGGGTTAACATAACTGACGGCTCGTCAATTATTGATTTCGCAAATTCCCTTGTGCCTCCTAATCCTATGCAAAAAAGTTATTTTGTGGCATATTATTAAGTATCTCGTAATACTGTTTTCTAATACATCGTGAAGATCAGAAGAACCTGTCAAGGTTTAAACTTCATGAGACTAGCATATGAGGCTGGGCAATTTGGAAGCAAAGTTGTGAGTGCGAGTACAAATGAAACATGCACCTTTATATGGACATGGTAGGTGGAAGTTTGCTGAATATTAACTGCTAGCCACGTCATCACTATCTGATGCATAATTGTGGCAACAATCATTAAACAGTGTGCCATATCGGAGCTTGTCCCTTAGATATGGGAGGGATAAAAACTGCGGTTTGGAGGGTTAGGCATCCCTTCGGTGAGTACGCACTCGAACACGAAACCTCGCGGGCAGGTGGTATCAACACCTCCTAACCATCCGGGCTATGCCTCGGTTCTCTATGCGATGGATAGGGAACAATGATTACCGGCTTTTACATATAACTTTGAACCTCACGTTTGCTAATAAAAAATGAGTATCTTTTCTTTTCTACTACCCCGTCTAGTTAAACCATGAGCGATCGCTCTAGCTAAAGGGAGAATGGTAAAAGAGAAAACGAAAGGGAGTTTACAAAAGGTGGCGTAGCAGGCGAGCCGGATATTGTTCTACCCTAGGTGCTGGTGTATTTGGAGCACGGCGATGAAGACGGCGGCGCTGGGTGCAGGTCCTGTTGGGCCATTGACCGGCGACTTCCCGGCTGCCAGGGGTGGCTTCCAATCCAAGGTTTGAGCGGAGCTACGGTGGATCCGGCGCGCCACTAGCTCATCCTCGTCGGCGTTGACATCGAGTTGCAGGAGGACCTGTTTGTTATTTCTTGTTTCTTGTTGTACCTCTCTGTAATGTTGCTCTGAATATTACTGGTGCTTTCCCGCAAAAAAAAGTTCCATCCATCCGTACGCGACACAAGAACCTTTTCAGCCCATGTCCGGCCGTAAAGAAGATTATCATCGGGGCTTGCTTGCTTAACAGCTAATGAAAACCGGCCTGGATGCTCGTGCTTGCTTTGACGACGAGGTGGTAGAGGAGGCAGCGCCACGTGGTGGGGTCATCCGACGTACGGAGCACAAGATCCGGTGGGTACGTGATCGCTCTTAAATTTGTCGGCGGAGCAACTTGTGTGCACGTACGGGTACATCAATATAATATGTTGCCCGGGGCTACTGTTGCTGGTGTTATTTCTTTTCTTTTGAACTGAAATCGTTGTAGTGTTAGATAGTTAGATCATCTCCAATCAGACTTGGTTAATTTGATCCCCATATTTCCGACCGTGTTCAAGGTGCGGACATCCCCTAAATATTGGTTCATATATACAGCCATAAACCTCGGTTTGAGCCTCAAATAATTACAACACCATACAACATTTGGCAAACTACATACTAGCATCTTCTACTACGATCTACGTATATGTACTCCTAGGTTTCGTTGAGTCTTATCAATGGAACCGGGGGCGAGGCTCTGTTATTTTAAAAACTGTACGCACTCCTCGTTGGACAGAACAACTATCTCCGCGCCGGAACTAGACCCGACCGAATTACCGGCCTCGTTGTCGTTGGTAGCAGGGGCCATCTTCATTTCCTCCTCCTTCAAATAAGAGGGTATCGTCGCGGAGGGTGCAACCATCCTCTACAAACTTTGTGTTTTCTACGAGGTTTTTTCGACGCGGAGGATATCTTCAAATTTATGGTTGCATGCTCTAATCACGCCTTTAGAGTTATAGCCAAATATACCCCACATCCACATTCATGATTCCTAATTCGTAACACAACCTAAACCATACAAGTTGCATGTAGCAATCCTAGATTCTAATCTAATGGAGGGATGGATCATTCTTTTTTTTAAATCGTGGTGGCGAGTCTGGTTTATGCATGCGTGTTGGGTCTTCTGGAGCACAAAGTTTGGGTGCGACGGTTAGATGCGTAACTAAAATGAAGCTAGATATGCCTCATGTTTCATTCCGTTTGGTGATCTGATGCGTTCATTTAGTTTAGTACTAATGGACCAGACTGTTTGCTAAAAGAAACAGTGAGTACTTCTCTTCTACTACTACTACTAGCTAACTACAGAGAGTTGACAAACGGTGAAACAGAAAATGCCGAGCTGACGTTACCATTCGTACACGACACA